>CANXYI011862900.1:0-12645 GCA_948208565.1 Hura crepitans
CATAACCTATAATAAGTAGGTGTCTAGTGGACCTCATAGACCTTATAGTGGTTGCACCTATTCTAACATCTCATCATGTGAATCATAAATCATAAAATATGTGGGGGTTCCTATCTAGAACCTTGATGGCTGCACTAATCATAAAAGAGGACACTTAGTGTCCTAGGAACTACTACTCCGTAGTTGATCGGCAAACTGATCTTATAGGTGGTCTACGTAATATAATCTTTAATTTTTTTAGCAATTATTTAGTTCTAATCTTTTGATCTTTTAATGGTCTTTAGTTTCCATTTCAATTTTATTGCTAACTCATATTCTAAGGTGACATATGCTTAATTTTAAGTGTTTAGCCAAGTTACTTTGTATGCCATGTAACTCATTCAATCATCAGACTAATAAGCATATCCTTGACTTATGCTTATTGTAATCTGATTTACAAATTCATAATTTATCCATTTAGCATGTTTGGTATTATATATATAATCTCTTTATTTAAAAAATTCTTTACATCATTAGTATGCATCGCACTTGATCTAAATATAATCATGTACACATTTGAGATTGTACACTTCTCTTTTTGGCTAACCCACTAATGACAGTAATCATTAAAATTTTATACATTACATCACTTCATTTTCATTCATTCTATAAAAACTATAGGGGTTAACCATTAATTCATACTCTTACATCATATACACACATATTCACAAGAGAAACTCATTTGGCCATCAAATTTATAGCCATTTCTAGTTTAACCTTTTCAACCCATTAACCCAATTAAGTTCAAAATTATCATTTAAGACTATATACTTTGTGTTTATCCATAGTCTCAACTTTAGTCACCTATACCTTTCGGTCGCTTGGTCTATCTCAATATATCTTTCAATTCTTACTAGTTTCTCATGTTAGATATATTCTAGGCACTAATCTACCTTAGCTCATACATTAGTTTTACCTAGATACATAAAATAGCATACATACAATACATGATGTACATATGTGCACACACTTGACATAAGTATCTAGATGAAACTCAAGGCATATATCATCAAATTCAATAATAATCAATCCTAAAGTACTCCTACCCTTTAAGCCTTGTCTTTGCCCTTCTCTATCATTTCTTTCTCTTTCTTTATATATATAATAGGATTTTATTTAGAAAAATCCCAAATAAATTCCCAATCATTCCAAATCTGAAATTAAGCATATAATCACTTAATTGCCAATAAATTTTTTCCTAGAAAAATAAGAAACCATGAAAAACACAACATACTTACACTTTTAGTACTATTTATCAAGGGTTGAATTCTTTAAAAATTGCCTAGTTTTTGGCTTTCATTCACTAGAATAATTAAAACGTCGTGGAGCTAATGTAAGATGATTATTTAGTGAACTTATGGTTGTCTTAAAGGTTCAAAGAAGAAAAAGAAAGGGGGAAAAAGAGAAGAGCTGGCAGTGGCAATGTGAGGTGAAATAAGGAAAGATAAAGTCTTTTAATTATGTTATAATCCATACTTAAGTAAGGAATTAATTGATAGACTAATGACACTTGGCAAATGTAAGGGTGATTATTAATTCTAACATAAAAACTCAATAAAAATTTAATTTTAGAAGTTACATGGATCATTTTAATTATCTTCTTGTGCCACTAATTAAGAAAATATGCAATTTAGATATCCCACAAAAATTGTAATTTAGTTCTAAGAGGAACTATTTATTTTGAGCCATTACATCATCATTTAATTTTATTTAATTACTTCCTATTGTCAAAAAATTCCGAACTAAATGCCATTGGTATAGTTAGAATTTTTTAGCATTTTTTTTGAGAACTTTTAAAATAGTGAGTCATTCAGCTTTAACCAAGTAACTATTTTAGCACACCACGGGGAAAATATTACCTACATTTTTAACCCTTTAAATTACTTCAATTTCATTCCAAAATTCACCCTTAATTATGTTAAAATTAATACTTCCATTTAATATCATTAGTGCTTCCTCGATTTTGAAAATTAGTATTCATTATTTCATAAGTATTACTCATTACATTGAAAAATATGTGCATTATAAAATTAACTAAATCATCTTCTCGATTGCACCCTAAACCTGATGCCATTTGTCTCTCTACTTTGTCTTAGATTTTCTTCTTTTCGTTATAAATTCTTGTATTTGAGTTCAAATTCATGCACAAAAATAAATCCTTGCCATTCCTAAAGCCTTATTTTGTTGTCAATTTAGTAAGAATGAGGTATTGTAGAATTTATATAAGTAATTAGGCACACTCATTTTAATGATTCTAGCATTATTTATAGGTTTGGTGTATTGTAGAATTTTCTATGAATTTTTCTGGAACAAACCCTATTATGTTTTTAGAGAAATTAGAGAATACCTAAGAAAAAGGAAAGAAGATGCTTTGAGGCATTATTTGAGAAGTTGAATAATTGTTTTATAAGTGTATTAGAAAAAATATGTATACACTTTTATCTTTTTGCATTTTCAATTATATGTTTATTATGCCTAAGCTTTTAGTTTAGTTGTTTGGGTAATCCTAAAAATGTAAACATGTTAGAGTAGGGTTTATACCATGCTAAATAATGGAATTAAGGAAAATTAGGTTAGAAATAAATTTAATGCTATGGTTTTCACTTTAACCTAAAGGTATGTGAAATAAGGGTATTGCCATAATTAATATAACTAAAGTTGTTATTAGTATAATTAATATAAATTGAGCCTAATTGTAATCATTCATTAGGATTAGGAGTTATAGATTAGTAAATGTATATGGCATTTTTAGTGGAACATATGGAATATATGTATGTTTGTTTGATAAATTGTGTGACACATAATGTATGGTTGCATAATGCAATTTCCAATGTGTATTGTTATAACAGTAGCATGAATGATTGAATTCAAATCACAAGATTAATAGTATTAGATGACTACTTATATTTGATGTGGATAGATAATGTTGAAAATGAGTTGATATCATGGAAATGTGGTATACGTAATTTAATATGAAATTGTAAATAGAATGGCAACAACTATCTGTTAATCAAGTGACTATATGAATGGTCATGCATATATAATAATATACATAAGCTACATAGCATACATGTAACTGAAATAAAAAATGTTAATGGCCCATATAAGTTAGACAACCTACTGGATAGGTTGGCTAGTCAAATAAGGAGTCAACAGCAATTAGAACACTATTGTGTCATTTTCATGCCAGTGCAGCCTTTATGAGGTCTACAAGGGTCATTAAACACATTCATACAAGTCAATAGCCATGAGGTCTAGTAGGGCCATTGAACATTTTCATATGGGTGTAGCCATTATGAGGTGCAATAAGGCCATTACACACTCTCATACAAGTGTATTAGCCATAAGGTCCAAAATGTGAGTAAATACACATTATGATCTTAATATCAAGTATTGGAACTCATGTTTATCAAATATGGGCTAAGTAAACAATAAATAATTATAATAAAAGATAAAGGAAAATAAGTGTTGAAATAAATAATATGATATGGTTAAGTATACATTACTTAATTGAAATGTCATGCGAGAATACCTTATGACACATTGCTATGTTGCATTGTATGGTGATTGTTAATGTGTGCATACATAATAATATTTTATTAAATAGACCAGTAAGATTTATGCTTAACATATTATGTTTTAGATGTGTAGGTTATAGATACTTGACATTAGTTTAGCCTCAGCGCACTAGTGCAATAGACTTGGTAGCCACCATTTCGGTATACTTTTATATTCCATAGTGTGATGTATATAATAATAGACAACACTCATTTATAAATAGTTAATATGCATCTAGTTTAGTTATGTAAAGTTAATATAACATATATTAATGCAATAATGGAATATATTTAAGTTTAATGATGTAGTTTTCTTACTATTATGACTATTATAATTATGTTGTTGATGGCTTAAATAGATTGGAAAGATTAAGAGGAACTTGTATTATAGATTAAGATTGAGATTAATATTACTTAGAAGTGTTATTTTTAGCAAGTTTAAATTTAGGTTATGTCACCTCGCAGTTGTTATGCTGTCGAATTTTTGTTTAACTGAGATAAGACTCGTAATGCTTGAAAAATCTCATTATTATGAATAGTACTTATCAGGATGTGAATATTATTTATTGAGGCTAGGGACATTAATTTTACTAAATGGAATTTTAATATAACATAATTTTAGATGAAATTTGAAGTCAAAACAAGGTTGTTTATGTGGTTAAAAATGATAGTAAAATTTTATGGCAATGTCATGTGAATAGTGACCTAATTTTAGATGAGTTGTAAAATATTGAAAAGTTGTTCAGAAAGTTCCATGATTAACACAACCTTATACTTAAAAATTCTCATTAGCATGTTGGCACTAGAAATTGAATTTTTAAATGTCAAGAAGCATTTTAACGAAAATTGTGCAATGAAAAAATAACGATTTAATTTGTTTTTCTTATTTTTTGAGCTATAATTTTTAGAGGTTTGTGGTGCCCAAATTAATTGAATTTTTACAGGTTAATTAAGATTAAATAAAGGTTAAAGAGAAAGAAAAATAGGAAGAAAGAATGGAGAAAAAATGGAAATAAAATGTTTTTTAAAGAAAGAATAAATATGTCAAAATTATCATATTTTTAGTCAAACTCTATAAAACACCTCTCATTTCCTCCCTCTCTTAGCTGACGGCATCTACATGGTTTTTCCCCTCTATTTTTTTATTTTAATCCTTCATCTTACCCCTATTTTCTTCTATTTAATTAAAAGATAAACACCTTTCATTTTTTTATTTTAATCATTCATCTTACCCCTAATTTCTTCTATTTAATTAAAAGATAAACATCTTTATAACCTCTAGACTTTCATTTGAGCAGAAAATTCAAGAAAAATCGAAGAAATTGCTTGGTTTTCAAGCTCATTGAATAGTAAACATCTTAGGTTTAGGTAAGAATTTTTGAATTTTGATATTTTTCCTATGTTCCTTAAGTCCCTATAAGTCATTGTATGTGGCTTTATTAAAAATTTTAATAGAACAAATTTGTAACATGTAGTTAAGTAGGGCGAGAAATCTTGAGATAAAGGGAAAGCTAAGGCATAGATAGTTCTTAAGTGTGTATTATGATGCCCTCAATATGTATAATCGAGTTAGATTGTGCTTAATTAATGTATTGCCCTAAATATACATAATATGTCAATTATGAGTAATTATGTGTAAAATGACCTTTATGTGAATAAATGAAATTTATTATGTTAAATGGTAAATTAAATGTGTGATGATGCATTTAAGATGGTTTGAATGCATGAAAATAATGTAGAAGTCATGATAGTGTTATAATGGAAATATGTGCATTAAGATGTAAATAGTGTATAATTATGTGTATATGACTAATTATGCTTGTAATTATGTTAAAATAGGTTTATATACATGCTAGATGTATGATGGAGCATCTTAATTTATGGGAATAAATGAGGAATTATGTGAGGAGATTTGTTTATATTACATGTGTTACGTAAATAGTGAGTGCTTATGCCAAAAATGATGTATTATGCCCGTATATGACTTTAATACATATTGTATGGTGCGTTGGATGTGCATTTAGTAAATTATAAGTTTGAAATCAATAGATGACTTGTATATGTATAGAGGGCTGAATGGACATAATGGCATGCACATGCTTGTATGCCCTAATAATGTATGTTAGACATGTTAAATGCTCTTGAATGGTTTTATATGCATGAATGGATATAATTTGAGTCATGTATAATGAATGCACAAAGGATGATGTGGCATGAGGCTTAGTGGTTGAATGGCCTTTGATGTATATTTGATTGTGTATGTTTAACTATATTAGGCATTAAGATAATAAATAGACAAATGATGACAATAAACATGAGTATGTGCCATATGATGCATGTTGAAATAAATTCATGTATGAGCATGTTCATGATAGGATAATCTAATGTCATTGTAACTGAATGTGAAGTCTTGATATTATATGCATGTTATAGGCTAGCCAAATGGCCTACATGTATACATATGTATGAGAGGGTTACTTAATGAATGGATTGGAGAATGTATGTCACATTTTCAATATAATTGGATATGTATATGGTGAAGTCATGAAGTGATATGATTATGAGGCATATTAAGAATAAGTGAGTTGATATGGCTGAATGGTCATATATCTAGCCATAATATATTCAAGACATATTACATTCTTATTTGATGTATTACACTATTAGTAATGCCATGATACATTTTATAATGAAATATGGGCATAATACATCTTGAATGAGCTCATGCAATTATATGGTTGAATATGGCAAATTTCATGACATAAAGAAATAAGTGAATTCCTATTAGAGAAAATGTAATGTTAGTAATGTGTGATGAATATGAGTTGATATATGGCCTCATAATGTGGTTATTTACATGGTATAATATGCTTCAATGATGAAATAAGACTTATGAAGTAATTTTCCGATTTAGCCATTTGTTGGCTAAACCAAAGTAATTAAAAGCTATGTTAAGTATAAATTAAAGATGTATAATTAAAAGTAAACTATTAATAGCCCATATGAGAAATAACCTAGTATGGATAGGTTGATCGGTTAACTAGGGTGTTTATAGCAGCTGCTAGGGTACCTTAATGCCTTAATGCATTTGGCCTATGAGTCTAATAAATGTTTGACCTATGTGCTTGAATTTCTTATCTTTAGATCCATACGAGTGCGGCTATTGCTATGGCCCAAAAGGGTGATTGCACATATCATATGCTTATGCAGTAGCTTTAAGGTATAGGTGGATCACTATACACTAATATTGGTGTAGTAGCCGTAACATCCATAATGTGGGCCACTATATACCATGTTCCCATTATCCATAACATATGCATTTTACTCTAAAATATACATAATAAAAAAAGTTTAATAGATGTTAATAAAATAATTAATGATTATATGGTTGTAATATGCTTTATATTTAATCTATGACCTATGATGAGTAATATACAAGATTTGTGTTATGTTAATGCATTAAAGCATGCCATTATTGATGTGGTATATAAAGTGATATAAAGAATTATCATATTCATGTACATTTTGCATGTTGATATATTGGCATAAATGCACAAGTTAGTTTGATTACACCACTAAGCCATTCCTTAGCACATCATTTGTTTTATGATAAGTGAGTAAAGAGATAGTTAGAGTATAAGCCTCAAGATTTTAAAATTATTGAGAAAAGACTACTTCTTTTGGTATAATTCTGGTTTTTATATCTTGAATTATGTGTTGCATAGGGTTAATCACTTATATGATGTATTAAGGGAAAATCGGCCTAAACTATATATAATGTAATCTTTTTGGATTTTACAGTCTATAAAGTCTTTTAAAGTTGATTTATATTGTTTGTGTTGTATGATATCTCCTTTTACGGTTGAGATTGATATGTTTGTGTTATTATGTGCTTCTGGAGTATTCAAAGGATCACAAAAATTAGGGAAATGATAGAAAATGATAATATAGGTGTTGTTTTAATGTGTAAGTATTCATTTTTGGGATAGTGTCCCGATACAATTGTTATGCTGCCAGATTTTTGACACGAGGATTCCCTAAAGTGAATTGTAACAATGTTTTTGAAATTTTATTTTTCAATCAATTTTTCATAAGATAATTATTTATAACGGATACTTTAAACACATGGATAAGATATAAAATATGATTGAGTTTGGATAACTCATTTGTTTGCAGACTCTTTAGTTGAGCTTGACGATATGCTAGTGACTAGAGTGGGTAAGTGGTGTCACATTTGGTGGTATTAGAGCTCTAGTTTAGGTGTTTCTAGTTGACATATGAGTGCTTTAGGGTCTAAAGTGTGTAACAAATAATTTATGATCACGAGGCTTATGAATTGTTCTCTTACCTATAAAAGAGATAAGTGTTGCAGGGTATACATCAATGGCCGTGCTGCATTATATGCACCATTAGCTGGATAAGCTCCACCTGTAGTTTGATAGGAGATGTTAAATCTTTTGAGGTAGGCTGCAACTACTAGTCCATAACTAGCATAGTAGCTAGAGGTTCACTTAGCTCTCAAAAAGACCTATTATAAGAGACTTAAAAAGATAGAAGATAAGGACTTCTAGTGAGAAGACATTGTAGATCATAAAAATGTAGAGTACTAGTTGGACCTTATAGAAAAATAATGAAATAGATGAGGTACACCATAGCAGAGAGAGTAATATGTGCCATATCACTCCTATAAGAAGAGGCATCCAAATGGTGGGAAGACCTGATAGAGCATAAAAATGAGGAGGAGATTACATGAGATTTCTTCTTGTCAAAATTCCTTAAGTACATCACAAAAGTTTATCTAGATGATAGAAGGTAGTAGTTTATTGACCTTAAGTAAAAGTAAAAGTCTATTGGGGAGTATGAGAAAGAGTTTACCATGCTTAGTAGATAAGTCAAAGAGGTCATAACGACTAAAGCTAACAAGTGTAAGAGGTTTAAAAAGGGTTTACATGTGGTCATAAAGTCCCAGATGGTCCCTATGAAGTTAAGAGACTTCTTATACCTTATTTTACTGTGCCATTCCATATATGGGCTACAAAAAGAGGAGAGAGTTCAATCATAAGAAGAGATATTTGAGATAGAGAGCATCTAGTGTAGCTCCATAACCAAGCTAAATGTTTAAGGGTTTTCAATGAGGAGCTTTATAGTAGTATTAGAAATAGGGTAAAACACAAAAGTTGGTTTAGGCTAACGAGGGTAAGATCGGACAATAATAATCATAGGCTGCCAGTATGGTAGGGTTAATACATAAGAGTTGCAAGATACCTCAGTATGTGACCTATCACATGTGACACAAGGTGGAGTGTTAGAGGAACAATTCAGGTGTTTGTTATGGGTGTGGTTCATTAAATCATTTCTGTAGGATTGTTCGAAGGACCTGGTGTTTGATAGAGATCTGTACTTGCAATTACTAGAGGATAATATAGAGATCGAGGAGGGAAAGTAGAGTTACCTTTTTAGGTGTTTGACTTGATATTAGGTATAGATTTGTTATGCATGTATCAAGCAATTATGGATTGCAAGTAAAAGAGGTTGACCCTCAAGGTTAATGATGGGGCTGATGTCACAGTTATGGGTAAGAGGATAATTTTTTTTTGTTTAATGTGTTATCAACTATTATAGCTAAGGGGATGTCAAGAAAGGGTTGCCAAGGTTAACTTGACCTTGTGTATGACACTAGGATAAGAGAGTCAGATGCTAGTGTTATACCAATGGTGTTAGAATATGCTGATATTTTTCTAGAGGAGTTACTAGGTTTGCCTCTAGAATAGGAACTTAAGTTTAATCTTTATGTTTCACCTGTCACTGCTCTAATATCAATAGATCCATATTGGATGGTGCTACCTAAATTAAAAGAGTTAAAGACCCAGTTGCAAGAGTTCTTTGATAAGGGCTTCATAAGACTGAGTGTTTTACCATAGAGAGCCTAGGTTTAGTTTGTTAAGAAGAATGGTGGTTCTATTTAGATCTGTGTGGATTACTAACAGATGAACAAAGTGACCATCAAGAACATGTATCCTCTACCATAGATAGATGACTTGTTTCATTAGCTTAAAGGAGCTAGAGTGTTTTCTAAGATTGATATGAGATCTAGGTATAACAAGTTGAAAGTGAAAGAATTAGATGTAGCGAAGACTACTTTTAGAATGAGATATGGCCACTATGAGTTTCTAGTAATGCAAGCTGGGCTTACCAATGCACTAATAGCTTTAATAGATTTAATAAATAGAGTTTTTAGGCCTCATCTTGATCAGTGTGTGGTAGTTTTTATCTAAGTTATATGAGTTTACTCGAAGAACAAAGAAGAGTATGAACAACATCCGAGAAAAGTTTTAAATATTTTGAGAGAGGAGAAGTTGTATTTTAAGCTCAGTAAGTGTGAGTTTTGGCTCAGTGAAGTGTCTTTCCTAAGACATATAGCTTATGTAGAGGGGATTTATATTGATCCCAATAAAATTACAGCACTGATGGAGTGGATACCACATAGGAACACCATAGAGATTAGGAGTTTCCTCCAATTAGCATGATATTATAGATGGTTTGTCAAGGGGTTTTCCTTGATAGTAACTCCTATAACTAATTTATTTTGGAAAGATGTTAAGTTTGTTATAGATGATAGATATTAAAAAAAGTTTTAACATGCTTAAGATGATGTTAACTAAGGCTCCAATTCTTGTTTGGCCATCATTTAAAATGATACGTTTGATAATATGTTAGGTTGTGTTTTGGTACAAGATGGTAAGGTTGTTACCTATGCTTTGAGACAGTTAAAGCCAAATGAGAAGAACTATCCTTCTCATGATTTAAAGATTAGAACCATTGTGTTTGTGCTGAAGATATAGAGACACTATCTTTATCGAGAGAAGTGTTATGTTTAGATTGACCATAAGAGACTAAAGTATCTTTTGAGACAAAAAGAGTTGAACTTAAGATAGAGTAGATGGATGGAGTTGATCAAGGATTATGACTGCTTAATTGATTATCATCCCAGAAAGGTTAATGCAATGACTAGAAAATCCCAACTTATGAATAGTACTTTCAGAGGTTGAATAGTCTTCCTAAAGCCTAGGATGTACTGAGACTATCGAGTGAAATTATTAGTCATAAAACAATTGTGGGCAAAGTTTAAATCAAATTGAAAGTCATTTTGTTAGTTAAAATTGCAAGGAAAGTTTTTACGACAATGTCTTATGAATAGTGACCAATGTAAAGCTAAACCATAAAAATATTTTATTTTTACTCAAAATGACTTGTAATTAATACAACCTGATACTAAAAAATACTAGTTAACCTATTGGTGCTAGAATTAGAATTATGAATATAGGGAAGTATTTTTACAAAAATATTGTATAGTAAAAAGTTTCTTTTTTATTCTTTTTTTATGATTTTTGAGAATAGATTTTTAGAGGATTTTCATGATTGAATAATTTATTTTTAGGGTTTTTTATGTGTCAAAAATAATGCTAAGAAATACAGAAAAAATGGGCTATAAAATGGGTCAAATGTTGGTCAATGGTGGAATAGTGTCATCTTCCTCTAAAGACTAGCAGAAGAAGCCTAAGAAGTAAAAACATCCATTTTTACTTCTTTATTTCCAAATTTTAGCTCCTTTTGCATGTCTGAGCCATAAATCCACATCTCTACAATCTCTAAACATCATTTTTACCTTAGGATTTGCAAAAATTGAAGGAAAAACTAGATTTTATTGCTCAATAAATAGTAATACAACTTATTTTGGGTAAGACTTTTCCAAGTATAACATTTTCCCATTATTCTTGAGTATTATAGGTCGGATCTATGTTTTTGGTTTTTTATTTTGATACCCAGTTGATTTTATATGGATTTTTATATATCAAATTTGTTATGCGCAATTGAGAAAAAAAAAACTCAAGATAAAAGGGAAGAACAAGGTTTAGATGGTTTTTTTGGGTGCATAATAACTCGTTCAGTATATGTAATTGAACTAAATTGTGCATTTTTGGTTATGCCCTAATGTGAGCATATATGTATATGTGTATGTTAGTATTTAGATGCCTATGAATGATATAAATTGACATACATTTATGTTGTATGATGTTACGGTGTTGGTTTTTCACTTACACATGTAGTGGAAAAATTAAAATTTTGAGAGAAACCAATAATGATAATGGACCTAGTTAATTTCAAATTTATCCTAAACATTAAATCTAGCAATGTTTTATGATTTTACTATAAAGAATGATAATAGATTCCTTTCGTGAGCTCCTTACATCGAGTTGTTGCAAACCATAATGATCCACTTTAAGGAAGACCTCCAATGTCACCTGTAAAAGAAGTTTTTAGAAGAGATTAACTTGTAATTCTTGGTGCTAGTAGGAATTACAAGTGGATAAAGGAAGATGAAGAAAAATGTATGTGTTTAATTATTCTATGCCAAAATTATGTAGCAGAATGTACCCTTATGGTGGCTTCTACAATAAGGCTTATTTATATCATAAAAAAAACCCTATTTAGGTCAAATTTTAACATTTATAATTTGCCTTAAGTCAGATTAGAATGGACCAATTAATTGGGCCTCTTTTCTTTACTATGCAATAAGCCTTTTAATAGGCTTATGTGCAATCTACTTTGGCCCCACTTTCATTAATACTACATGGCACTCCTAGGCCCTATTTTGAATTAATAATTACTCTAATTTAAATCCTTTTAAACCTTTTAAAAACTCATAAAAAATCAGATGTAAGAAAAATTAAATATTTGGACTCAATAAGGCTTAAGTATAAAAACCCTATTTTTTCAAACACCATGATTTTCTTGACATTTCATTTGCAAATGGGCCACAAGCTTATTTGCTCATTTCTTCTTTCTAATGCATCTTCTAATGATATCTCATATCATTAGAACATTCAAACTCATTGAATCTTCCTCAAACTTCTTTTATTGGTGTGACCCTATAGGTTTCCAAAACAGTTTGGTAGTACACAGTGAATTCAAGTCCCAATCCATCTAGCACTCTATAGATTCAATGTCATTAAATCAATATCAATTCAAAAATTGATATATCACTTAT
>CANXYI011862960.1:0-15487 GCA_948208565.1 Hura crepitans
GAGGTAATCGTTTTTTGAGCATTGAAGGAAGCTCAATTGATGCTAATTTCCATGATCTTCTCTCATTAGCCATAGGCATAGCCTAAATTCCCAACAAAACACCCCGCAAAATGTTGTTTTGATTTTACAAATAATTTTTCTTTTTCATTACTCTTTTCTTTGTCTATTTTTCTTCTCAATGGTTATGCTTATACTGAGATGGCGAAACAAATGCTTTGATTCAACTTTATCGCAATCAACAACTTTATCTACAAATTCCCATTTTGCTTTAATTCATTTTACACCAATCACATGCGAAAATTTGAAAAATAAATGGAAAGTTGTAAGTTTATTCATTTACCAGGATTTCTTTGTTTACTTTCTTTCTTTCTATATGGGAAAAGTCGAGACTTTTTTTTTTATGAATACTGGATTATTCATGTGTGCTTGTGGGTTAGAATTGATGAATTTCTTGCTGAAGTTAGTTGATCGATTTTAGTGCAAGATAGACCTTTATTTACATGCACTTTTTCTAGTTTATTGTTCAATTCATTAAGTTGTTCGACTTTGACACTTTAAAGTTTGCCACTTTATATTTAGCTTGTTTCTTATTGCTCAATCATTAATCACTTTGGAGATAGTACTTACAATTCTATCGCGCCTATAGAAGTTTATTTATGCTTTCCTTTGAATAGAACACTCCATATAATGAGCTTACTCCTTTTGCCTTTTTATAATTTTTTGTTTCTTCAATTATCAATATTCTTTCTATACTTTTATTTGATCAATGTCTTGTATGTTTCTAGCATACTAGGTTTAGATCTTTTATTAAATTGGAATGGACTGGGATTTTCTTTGGTATGACCAAATGCTTAAGATTTATTATCTTGTAACAAAGGTAAAATAACTCAATTAGCCTAGTCAAAAGTGGAATTCTTTTTACCCTTATTGAAGCTATTGTAGTAGTGCGTAATTTTGTGGAATGACATCTCTAAACCCCATTTTTTCCCTAAAGGGGGGCAAAGGGATAGGTTGCTTGCTGTAGGAAAAAATGTTCATATTTGTTCATTTATTTCTTTATATTGTAGGATTCAAAAAGTTCCTAACGACCATCTAAGATATAAGCTTTTCCATTAACAAGGTGAATTACTTTTGTCTTGCCTTGTTTGAGAAATTGACTAAATATATTTAATTTTATGAATACCAAAAGTTGAAGCCTTTGCAAGGTTGATTTTTTATGTCTATGTTGACATTTGTTTATTCTACTCACTTCTTTGTTTCATATTTATATATCAATCATTTATTTGCTCATCAAGTACAATTTTTCTGACACTAAAATTTCTAATTGAGAATTATGCAAGATACATAGTACGACAAAAATGTGCTGATGCAAAGAAAGCTCTAAAGGACCTTCTTTATACTAGTGGAACCTCTAAAGCTTCATTTTAAGTGAATTTTATTGTTGCTTTCTTAAATCAGATCCTTGCCGCTATTCTAAAAGCCTTGATACAAAGTTATAGTAATGGTCCCATCTATTCAAAATAGTTTTAGTATACTAGTACTATTTAGGCACTGTCTTTTGCTGAAATCATTAACTTAATGACTATTTTTTTTCTATAATTTACATGTGCTCCTATTTTAAATAATAAATGGCCTAAAGCATTTTTATTTAATCACGTGTAGCTGTGAGAGTAAGTTAAAGATAAGTTCTAGATGGGAATATTTGTTGCTTATCCAATGGAAGAAAAAATGTTTAAATGTCTTCACTTCTATTCTTGTGTTACTGTGTTGTGCCATGATTTTGCACACATTCTTTTCATAGAGTGTCCATTTGATCCTATTATTTAACTTTTGAAATTTTTGTTGATTCATTAACTTTTTTTATCTAGTAAGTAAGAATTAGATTAGGTAAAGAAGAAGAAGAAAAACTTTTTTTGTAATAATTCTTTTCCATCTTCTACCTATTTTCTCTCTTCTGCCCATCCCTTTTCTTTTCCCTTCTCAATTATTCCAGGTTTTTGCATTTTTCCCGTGCTTTTGCAAGTTATCCCCAAGTCAAGGAATGATAATTTAAATAAAGTATATTTGAATGGTTGACATCTAAAAAGTGTTTCATGTTTGCATACTATAGAAACACAAAAAAAAAAAAAGATATTGAGCAATGTCTTGGACTCCTGTTGAATGGTTGAACCAATGAGATTCCAAGAGCTAAGAAACTCAATACTGGATTTGAATACAAGGTCTTATTAACTCAATAAATGAAAATGTCATTGCTCTTATAATGATTGGCAGAAGAAAGATAGGCAAAAGGATAAGAAGTGGAGAGAAGAGGGATAGAGAGAGAAAAGGAGTTTCATATTGGTTAGGGGCTTAGAGAAATGTAAAAGAAAGAAAAAGGCGGAGGAGGCGGAGGGGGTTGGGGGGAACACAGGCCAAAATAACATGTCTTGTTAATAGCAATAAAAGTTTTGCTTTAAATTCAATATTAACCATGTACATAAGATTGCAAATGATTTTCAAATTACACTAGAACTACATAATTTAAAAAGGTTTAAAAAAGTTCCATTAAATTTGTAGTATATTAGAATGTGTAATGTGTGGATAGGTGCACATCTCTTTTTATAACCTTATCTTGCCATCTCATTCCGTCATATGAGATTGCTCAAGAAACTTTAATGTTATTTCTAGTTTTTATTGCTAGTGTGTCCCTCTTAGAACTTGAACCAATGTTATATTATTCAATGCATTTGCCAACTTTGAACAATAATATAACCATTTATGAACAAGGGTAGAGAAAATAGGTAGTGTTGGTTGTTAAAAGTAACATGTTTAGAGGCTCAATGTTTGACATAAACATGTCAATTTTTATTTTTTTGGGGTATTTAGCATACCTTATTAGATAAGTACTTGTTAAAACGTGGTCTAGCATTTGTTGTTATATAAAAATTTCAATTGTGAATCAAAAGCCTAAGTTTGTAAATCATTTGATTTGGTAGTCCTTCAAAATCAATTACAATAATGTATTGAAGTATGAAATATCTAAGTAACTATACTTTTCATAATCCACTATGGTTTATTATGTTGAGAGAAATATAACAGCGTATGATAAAATGACCTGCTTACAATAAATTAATGGTAGAGAAGTATATTAATTGGTATCACAAAAACACCTAATATTATCCTATGTTCATTTCCATGAGAAGGAAAAGGGTTTAAGTTGGATTTTTAATTTGTCAACATATTTAATGTAGAATATGTATAATTGATAGCTTTGTTTTCATTTAATTACCTTTTTATTCTCTTGATTCAGATCCATAGAATATTGTTTAGCCTATACCACATAGGGTAATGAAAAGAAACTGGTTTTTTTTATTTTTTTATAATAGTTTGTTTAATACTCGCTTTTAGAGCTAGCTTGTTTTTTTAGCCTATCTTCTTCATTATGGTATCTGAGCCTTCAATCTTGTGATGCTAAGCTACTCACAGTTGTCTAGTTCTACAAATTTCACCCTTTAGATCCCCATGTGTTTCGACTTGGGCGTGATAGGGTATATTAAGTATCCCAGCTTACTTAACTGTAAGAATATGGTGCTTTTTATAGTGGCTTGTGCGATCCTCATCCTTTCAGCTAACTTTTTGGATTGAGTTAGGCCCTAAATTATTTTCTTTAATACTTAATATTGTGACTACTCAGTTGCAAATAGGCCAGGGTGAATTAAATTTAATTTACAGTTGTGAAGCAGAAAATAGAATTAACCAATTCTAGTCGCTCAATTTTAATAACAGTAGATTTAGTATCCACAATTTTAAGGGGTTGATAAATATCCTTACAGTTGATTAAGTACCCTTTATAGTAAGAAGATGAGTGTTCCAATGCACTTGGCCTAATTCTATGTTACCTCTTTTTATGGTGCAGATGCATAGGCTATCATATAATTTGTCTTATTTTTCAGCTCATTTTTTATCTAAAGTTCTCATTTATGGGTGTAATTATGTCTATGTGCTTTATACTTGTACTCAAAATGAAGAGCTATTATAGGCATTTAATTTGGGACAATCACATGGCATGGATAATAAAAGGCAACAAAAGGCTTTTGCTCGACAATCTAGGAAATATCATCAGAAGAAAATAAAATGTGAGCATCTATTCTTGCTTTGCTCTTTGTTTCTGCTCCTCAATTAAGTTAATTAACTGAAGTTACTATCTTTGAATGAATTGTGTTTATATCTCTAAATTTCTACTCAACAAATACATACAAGTCCTTTTAAAAGAAGCTATTCAAGAATATCCAGAACATATATAAGGAAATTAATCATGTTATTTTTTACATAAAAAAATTATTTAGCATTTGAATCTATGCCAAATGTTAAGCCAACTTTTGTCGTATCCATTAGACAATGGATGCTTATCGATTTTAATTTTTTTGTTATATTTTTTTATTCCAATTATTAATTATTATGCAAGTAAGAGTTAAGCTAAGCTAAAACATATCTTTATTTGTCATAAATGATCTCTTTACTTGCACTTATATTTTATCCAATTGGATATTCTACTTTTATCAAATGTTTAGGTAAGTTTAGAAGAGAGTTTTCTGAGGACTCTGATGATCCTGATACAATCTTTCAAGCAACATTCAAAAATTGATGGTATACTTGGTCTTTAAGGGCTTTTCTTTCCATAGTTCTGCATTTGGATTTGAGTGGAGAGAGAATCTAAAATGAAAAAGTCATAGAAATGAAGAGTGGGATGCCGGAAGTGAAGTCGAGTCTTATAATGAGCCTTGTATAGGATCATCTCAGGACAGATCACTTGGTTTGCCTCTAAGTGGTCCTTTAAGAATTGAAAATGTTAAAAATGCGTGAGTGCTTCAGCTCATTATAGGATTAAAAGCTATGTTTTAATGGCTCCAATCTTGATTTTTGTTTTTTGCACTTAATCTATATATTTTATCATCTAAAGTTACTTGAATTGTAGTTTTTGCATTTTAGCATTGAAATGGCATCCTGATAAGCATCAAGGGCCTAGACAGGTTTGAAAACATATGCATCCCACTTTCTTTTTTCCTATGATGTCAAATTAGGCAATATTCTTTATCATGTTTGTTTTTATGCATGTGAAGAAAAGAGAGGGAGAGAGGAGTTAACTTCTTGAGATGATTGATTACTATAATTTATATTGAGAAACAAGTTTCTTTCTTGTAATGAATGTGTCTTAGTGTGTATAACTTGACGTTTTTTTTTAAATCCATTTAATATAGAAGTATTGACATATATATATGTATTTACATAAGAAAAATCTAAAGAAAAATTTAAACTCTGCGTCAATGCATACAAATCATTATGTGATGCTTTATCTTGAGTTTAAAAAATAGGTTGTAAGCCAAGTCAACAATGCATCAAAAGGTATCCTATAATATTTATTTCATTTACTTGTACATGTTTCAAAGAAATGTGCAAGCTTTATATTCTTGATTCTTTGGAATGGAAATTGAGGGCCAAATCATGCAATCATTGTAAAACAACACTCAAAATTTGAGACTTGATGTTATACTTTATTTCCATGAGTTGAATAAAAGAGCTAAATTCATGTGGCCTTCTTGCACTTTTTTGTTACTATGCCATATTTCTGATTTTACTTGCTATACATAAAAATACTTTTACAATAAAGTTGATTTGTAAGATTAGAATTTTTTTTACAAGAGGTAGTCGGACAAACTAATTTTTGCTTCAAATTTTAGAGACAGCCTAAGATAGTATTGGGTGTTTAATTTGCCCTTTGATGTTAAAGGGGTTGTACTTGAATTCATTTTAGTAAGTGAATCGGAATTGGGTTAAATGTTCGTGATTCTTTTAGAGGAAAAATTTGGATTAAATGCATGAATTATCACCTTTAATAACATTATAGTAAGAAATAATAAATTTGTAACTAAAGGATAACTCAACTATTGCCATAAAGGTAAAAATGTTAGATGACCAGAATTTGACATATTAGATTTTTTTTTGTATAGGGAATGTTTATATTAATAATAATGAGAATTTGATATGTTAAATTTTGGTTATCTGATTGTTAGATTCTATCCATTTTTATCTTTATTACAGTCAAGTAACAATTGAAACGTGTTCTAGTGATTATTTCTTCTTAGAATTTTATTAAAAATAAGTTTAATATAGAAATTTTGAATTAATATTTGTTCATAGTTAGCAGAGGATGGTTGTGAATTAATCTAATGGTTGCAATGTACGAGCGTAAGAGTAGGACAACCACTAAAATTGTCTTATTAGTTCTTCTTATAAGTGGGCACCCTTAAATATTTTTGTCTCATGTATGGTTTTTGGCTCCATGTACTTTTTCTTACTTTCTCCATCATATTTTCACTCTAAACTTGTTTATAGTATTGGTATGCTACTCTTTTTTTTATACAATGAAAGGTAGAATAGGGACTCAGACTCGAGATCATCTAGGAGCTAGTATTTATCACCGAGACATCCCTTTGGAGACTAATACACTATTATTTTAAATTATCACTACTACTATTTATTGCAAAAGTCATTTATCATGGTTTAAAGTCTCTACAATAATATACCCAACACCTAGCCAAGCCTCTTTTTTAGGGATATGTCCTATTATTGTGTATTAAAACAATTAGTTGAGCAAAAAAAAATTAGTCATATGGGATGAAAGTTAGATGCAAAAGCATGAGAAAGTTGGGTGAAAAATTAAAACGTAATTTTCCTTTTTGTTTTTGGAGCCAAATTATAAATTCCTCGTATATGGAAGTAGGGAATGAATTCAATTATTTATGGGGGGTATACATCTATCCTGTATATGTTTTTAATGGGATAGATTTTTGCTGTTAGTCACAACATCAAAGTTGTCCTTTTTGTTTTTTGTTTTTTTTAGGTCCAGCTATTGGATAATTTTGGTTTTATGACTTTGAGTTCAACTCACTTGTATCTCTTCTCTAATAAAGATACATGCATTTTTGGGATCAATTATGTTTTTGTTTTACTACCTAACATTCTATTTATTGAATGAAAATTAAAATTACAGTTCCTAGTCCTTGGTCAAGGAAATATCATAACAACTCTAGATTAGTTGATTATTGAATTTTTAATTAATAATGTTTTGATTATTAATAATTAATTTGTAATTAGAATATGATTCTACTACTCTTTAGTTACAATAATGGTAAAAATGGCTAAAAATTGACAATTAAAAGATTAAAATATATACATTATATTCTTATTATCACTAATATAATCATTTACTATCTTAAAGAAATAATATAGTATATCAACATCCATTATTTGATTGTCAATTTCAAGTCATTTTCATGTTTGTTATAACTAAAAATTCATTCATATTTTTCATTGAAAATCAATTATTTTTGACAATAACATTATATGAGTAAAAATGTAATGATTGTGAATGTAATTATTTATAGCAACCCCTACACATCAAGACATAATATGCATAAAATTACCAAAAGCCTCCACCATTTTAAATAAAACCTAGTCACCCTAAAATCACCCATTGGCCGATGCTAGAGAAGAATTTCCTCAAGATTTTAAGGATAAAAGGTTTGAGACCTTTTCTATAACAACAAGAAACTAGCAAGAAAAATTATATGTACTCTCACATCCTCCCACATAACAACAACAATAAAAGGCCTAAGTATACCGCGTGCTACACATGAAATGAAACTATCATTTGATTTGTGACTCAGAGAAGATGGAGTTTTTATCTTGGATAAACAAAGTTATCATTTAACTGTCAACATTATTGGTTAAAATATCAAAAGATTCTTCAATTTCAATTAAATCTCACTCATCGTCCTTCTTTCTTTTTCTTTAAATCTAAAAATGGATGATTCTAACATTCCAACTATGCAGGTCTAAAGGTGTATTTGGAAGGGATAATGAGTATAATAGAGTTGAAACTTGAAAACTTTTGAATGGAGATTTTATAAAATATAGAAAGGTTAGAGTTGGTGTTTGGGTGGGAGGTATGTGAGATAGGATGAGGTATATGGAAGTATTGGAGAGTTAAAAATTATTTATTTTCCAACTTTTCATTGTCTCTATAAAATGGAGATTTTTGTAAATACACCAAAATTATTTCCAATATTATCCTATCATTTTAGTAGATTTTCAAATTTACCTCTTATATAATTATTCTTTTTACACTTATAATATTTTTAAACTAGTATTTTTGTATTTTTAACATATAACCTTACTTTACAATGCTTTTTTAACCCAAAAAATACAAAGTATCAAACTTTCAAATGTCATATCTTTTTTCCAAATATAGTAAAAAAAGAAATTATTTACTTTAACTTACCTTATTTTACCTTAACTTACTTTATTAAATCTTCTAATATCTTTATTCGAATAAACCTTTAGAGATAATCATAAATTTGATTCAAAATTAGAGCCCATAATAATTGGAATTCTAATGGTTTTTTTTAACAAATGAAATCTCAAATTTTCATGTTACAACAATTGAAACATTTTGTGTTTTTTTTCTTTTTTAAAAAATAAATAGTTTCCTTAAGTGAAAATATGTTAGATCCACTAGAAATAAAAAGCATTTGAGAAAATGCCTAGCATTTTTAGTAGATGGTATGTCAATTTTTTTTTTCAAAAATTTTGGCATATGCATGTCCCTTATAGTTAATATGTCAATGAGTTATTTTGAAAAATGTTGATATTGTATTTTTAGGAGATTATTGACCTATTTTTTTTAAAGACTATTGAATTTGATGGATATTATGTAACGTTAGAAAATCTCAGTGCTATGAATAATACTTCCTTGGATGTAAATAGTATTTTTCGAGACCCGGATAATGAAGTTATTTAGTTGATTAAAAATGGCAGTTAAGATTGGCACTTTCATAAGAATAGTGACTTAGTTTTAGCTCAACCATAAAATATTCAATTTTTGCTTAAAAAATTTTAAGATTGATACCACTTGATACTCAAATATTCTAAATAATCCATTGACACTTGAATTGGAATTTTTGGATATCAAAAAATATTTTTACTAAATTGGGTAAAGTTAAAAGATTACATTTTTAATGGTTTTTGAGCTCAAGTTTTTATAAGTTTATGGGAGTTGGTTTAAGTGATTTTTAGGGGTTTAATTAGAGGTTAATAGAAGAAAGAAAAAGGGAGAATTGGATTAAAAAGGAGAGAGAAGGAATGTTGGTTTATTTTTAGCCTCCCATATAAATAGGTCAAATGTGATTTATTTGGGTCAACTAAGGAATAATGTCACCTTTATCCAACCCCTCTCCTCTCCTTATAAGTCAATGGCTTTTTTTCCTCCCTTTCCCCATTTTTCTTGTTTCTTCCTTCAATTTAAGACCTTTAAACACCATTCTAACCCTAAATCCCACCCTCCATGTCCTCTAAACCTTAACTATAGCAAGAATTCCAAGAAAAATCAAAAATATTTTCAAGGTTGAAGTGTGGGTGAATAGTGTCATGATTTTGATCAGGTAATTTTTTTGAGCTTTGACATTTTTTCTTGTGTTCCCTAGGTGCCTAAGAGCACGTATATGAAGTCATTTTCAAGTTTTGATGTATGTTTAATTTTATACGGATTTTTTCATAATGAGCTTATTTTTGGTTGTAAAGCAAAGTGAAAAGAGCAAAGGAAAGGCAAGGAGAAGGTGTAATCAAGCTTGTTAGTGTATTTTGAACTTTAAGTAAGTGTAATCAATGAAATTTAATATGTGTGTGTATGTGCATTTATGTTAAAGTGCAGTTTTAGTGTATGTAAATGTGTTAGTTAGTGTTTAATAGTGCTAAATACTTATGAATAATGTTATGTGACTTTATGCTTATGTATTATAATCTTAGAAATGTTTCAATGTATGTGGTAGATGCACATTGCATGATGGGCGAATGGTTATAGTGCATGTATCTATGTGCGATGATGCTCATATATTCATAAGAGGATGCATGTTTATGAATGGTGTTGAATGAGTGTGAACTTATGTAATGATGTATATAAATTGATCAATTGAGTGTTGTGTGTGCATATAGATGTATGGCTAAAAGGGTTAAAGAGTAGGTGTGCATGTTGTGGTTTATGCATACACATTGAGTCATTTTCTTATGAATGATGTCATGTGGCCATGAGTATCTTATGGTGTATATGAGAATGCTTACATGTATTATGAAAGTGTGAAATTATGTTATGGCTGAATGGTTTACCGTTTATGGTTAAGATGTTAGAGGCTAATGATGTTACAATTATATATACCATAATGATAATGAAGTATGCTTAGTGGGCTCTATGACCGAAGCTTGTTATGTATGTTATAAAGTTATAGTAGTTATGGATACATGACCAAAATGAGTGTGATGTTTATGAAAATGATATGATGGCATACTTTATGTTAAAGTCCTAATTAGTATATGTTCATGTTATGCAACATGTGCATATGTGCTTATGTAAACATGTAGAGATATGTCTAACTGTGTATGTTATATGCATATAGTGAATCATGATGGGAATCTAAAGATTTATATCTTTCCTTGATTGGTCATTTGTTGGCCCAACCTCCTTTAAAAATTTACCTAAGCTACTTAAAATGGTGAAACCAATAAAATAAAATTTAGTCATTAGCCCATGCAAGTTAACAACCTAGATTGGATAGGTTGACCAATCAACTAGGGGTTTAGCAGCTACTAGGATACTTCTGTACCTAA
This sequence comes from Hura crepitans, assembly GCA_948208565.1. Classification (NCBI taxonomy): domain Eukaryota; kingdom Viridiplantae; phylum Streptophyta; class Magnoliopsida; order Malpighiales; family Euphorbiaceae; genus Hura; species Hura crepitans. Next base: position 10,699 of record CANXYI011862960.1, read on the forward strand.
TTTCATTACCTAGGGGTCTTATGTTGATTTTTATGACCTATGGGTCTTATGATGAGACTTCTAAGCTTTTATAGTTCTGATGACCTTCGGGTTCAGATTGGTGGACTTTTATAGTCTTGATGACCTTTGGATCCAAATTTCTGGGCCTTTGTAAACTTGATGGCCTTAGTGGCTCGAGTGTCCTCGTTATCTAGTATAGTTATGTGTTTTCTTAAGTATAGGCATCAAACATGTTTAATATTGAAGTTTACATTAAAAAGGTTAATAATTGATATTCAATATGGTTGTTGGATGTTTTGTTTATGATGAGGTGTATACTTTATGAAGTTTGAGGCATACGTGTGCATCTTGCTTCTTTTAAATGTTACATTCTATGCATATGTAACTACATTTTTCCTTGCCATCAGTATACACATATAAGAGTGAATATGTGTGCATTTAAATTTCCTTGATTGCACCACTAAGCAAATTTGCTTAGTGCATCATTTTATTTGCGATCCGTAGATTAAAGAGCAAGACTAGAGTTAAAGCCTCAATATCTATTGTAGATCAAGAGAAAAATACATTTTGGTATTTTCTTATTCTGTATATATATTATGTGATGTAATTAAATAGTGGACCTTATATATAGCTTGAGAGGTATTAGCCTAATCTAGGATGTAAATGTTTTTCTTTTGTAACTCTTAAAGCAAGTTTAAGTTGCATTTTATGTTTGCATGAAATATCTTCCTTTGGTATGTTGATTGGATTGTTTTGATATTGTTGGATGGTCAGAAGGACTAATTTGAGGTTGAGATGTTGTTTGTGATATATAGAAGTGTTGTTTTAAACTTGTATGTTACTATTCATTTTGGGATAATTTTCATTACATTTGTTATGCTGCAAGATTTTCGACATGAAGATTCCCAAAACTGTTTTTGAAACTTATAAGTGAAATTTTATTTTTGCACTTTTTCAAAGTTTAACATGTAAGTAAATGATATCGAAAAGGTTTTAATTTATAATGGGTTTTATAAAAAGTATGTTCGGTGACACTTTCTGTGTCGCTTCTTATTTAGGTTTGCCAACTGGATCAGGTAAAGGGTGTCACATTTGATAGTATCAGAGCTCCTATTTAGTTGTTCCTTGGTGTTTTAGGGTTATATATAAGTGCCATAAGTTTAGAAACATGCATATCACGTAATAGTATGATATTAAGGCTTATAATCGATTCTTTATCCTATAAATTAAAGATGAGTTCGCCTACTGATAGGGTGCATTTATGCACCATTTGTCCTTATGAATTCCCATATTTTTGTGTGCTTAATTGGTAAATATTAACTTAGTTTGTGAATTTTGTCCCTTTGGAATAGGTTTTATAAATTTCAAGTTAACTTATAGACTTTTGAAGACCTTTTGGAGAATCTGCCTAGTGGCAGGTGTTTGCCTTGGGTTAAGACTAAAGGTTACAGAATTTTTATTAGAAAACTATCATAATTAACTGTACTTTTTAGGTAGATTTTTGTGGGAAATAATCTACCCTTAATTAGGATAATTTTTGAGGATATTTGGCTCCTATTTTTTCTACCCTCTCAAATTTTTTGGAGGAATTTTAGGAGTTAATCCCCTTTCTTTATGGAACTCTTTCTCTTTTCTTTATTTATGATCTGTGAGAGGAATACATTTCTTATTTTGTTTTTTTAATGCATTCTAAACTTTCTATTAGACTTTATCATGAACATGTGTGGCTAATTTTTTTTATTCTAGCTAATGATTATTGAAGTTTATGTTTAACAAGGATTGTGAGATCTAGTTAAATTCTTTTCTTCTCTTTATTATTTTAGTTATCGTATTTTTTTTATTGCATTCCTATTATTGTTTTATTGATCTTACAATCTAGCCAATTTTGTGATTACTTTAATAGTGACTGCTATTTAGATTTTTGAGAAGATAATTACTTGATAAATCTGATTTTGCATCAACCAACAGATAATTTATGTTATAAAGATATATAATCTAATTATAATAAACTGCATTATCAAGTTTAGTGGTTAGAATCAGATTCCTCTAATTTTTAACGCTCTTAACAGGTTAAATTCTATGACGGTGTTCTAGGACTACCTAATTAAATAAGGATTAATTAATGAGGTTTCATAATTAATGTATTCTTAAGGAGGAATTGGATGTTGGATGGTTATCAACAACTAAACTAATTGGCTAAAATAATAAATTGAATATCATTTGTGTATATGATCAATCCTGAGAACTAAACTGAAATTTATCATTGTGCTAGATTCTCATTCATTGATTTTTCCCATTTAATTTTTTATCTTTTAGTTAATTTAATTTGATTAACTTTTAGTTGCATAAAATCCCTATTTAATTACTTGGATTCTTATCTTGGTTGTTTTGAAAGATTTGGATTAAACCAGTCTCTATGGATTCAACCTTGTTCACTTTGTTTACATTTTATTCGCTTAAAGAGAGTAGGAAATTAATTTTGGTAGATTCGACACCATCAAATTTTAGCATCATTATTAGGGACTGGTTTTTAATTAATTTATTTCTTTTTGATGACCAGGATAGATCGTGTAGGTGAACTCTAATATGATCCTGAAATTGAGAAGACTGCTAAGAGACTAACAAAAGAAACCAAAATCAGGAAGTAAGAACTAGTGAGCACTTTAACAAAAATAGAAGGAGAAATAGATCCTAACTTACCTCAATCCTCTAGTGATTCGGAAGAAGAACAACCTACCATGGCAGCACAAGGCATAAGGCCCATGAGGGTTATCACAGTCCCACCAATAGATCAGCCCCTTATCTGCATCAATTATCCCAACTTAGATGTGAATTTTGAGCTAAGGCCGGGCATGATACAGTTATTACCCAAGTTTCATGGGAGGGAAAATGAAAACCCTCACAAGCATTTTAAGGCATTTCATGTGGTTTGTGCTAGCATGAAGCCATAGGGAGTCACTAAATATTAGATTAAATTATGTCCTTTTCCTTTTTCATTGGAAGATAGTGCTAAAGATTGATTGTTTGATTTGTCTCCAGGTTCCATCGACACATGGGCGGATATGGTCAAATTATTTTTAGAGAAGTTCTTCCTTTCTTTTAGGTCGATTAGAATAAAGAAAGAGATAACTAGGGTCAAGCAAAAGGCATCTGAGACTCTCTATGACTATTAGGAGAGATTCAAGAGCCTTTACATGAGTTTTCCATAGCATAATATATCAGAAACATCTCTAATTGAACATTTTTATAGTGGGCTATTAGAGATAGAGAGGAAGATGATAGATGTAGCTATTAGAGGTGCTCTTGACACTAAACCCTTGAAAGATGCACACAATTTGATTGGTATCATGGTTGGCACATCAAGGTAATATAGAAATTAGGAACCCTCGAGAAGAGTTTATAAGTTAAGTTCATATAACATTGAATCTCAGCTTGCTTAACTTACCACTTTGGTTAAAAGGTTGGTTACAGGAAATACACAACAAACTATACTTTGCGGCATATTCGCTTACCCTAGTCATCCAACTGACGTGTGTCTTATACTTCAAGAGGATAGCCAATATCAAGTCAAAGCCATAAGAGGATTCTCAGGTCCTTCACAAAGAAGATATGACCCATATTCGAACACATATAATCCAGGATAAAGGGATCATCCTAACTTTAGCTATAGATAGAGACAACCAAACCAGTTGCAAAGACTACCTCCATAACAATAACCATTTACTTCTAAACAAGGTATGTCACTAGAAGATATTGTGAAGTCACTTGCTAATAATATCGTGCAATTTTAATAGAAAACCAAGGCAAGCATTCAAAGTTTAAAGAGCCAAATGAGTCAATTGGTAACCTCCTTAAGTAAGTTAGAATCCCAAGGGAAGCTGCCATCTCAAACTGAAGTAAATCCAAAGCAATGCGAGTGCTATCACACTTTGAATTGGAAAAGAATTGCTGGAACCTAACCCTAATACTAGTCATGACACTAACTGTGACCTATGCCTAAAGTCAAACATAGAAAAAGAGGTTATTATTTATCCAAGATAACCTGACCAACATAAGAAAAATAATGACCAGCAACCCAACCCACTAGTGTGATCCATTTCCTAAAAGATTAACCAAATCCAAAAGAGAGAAGAAGGAGAAAGAAATTCTAAAGATTTTTTGTAAGGTTGAGGTAAATATCCCTTTACTTGATGCAATTAAACAAATACCTCGATATGCTAATTTCTCAAGGAATTATGCACTAACAAGAAAAAGTTGGTTGGCTATAAAAAAATAAGTGTAGGGGAGAACATTTCAGTGGTCCTCTAAAGGAAAATGCCTACCAAATGCAAAGATCAAGGTATGCTCACTATCTCTTACAAAATTGGTAATGTAAGGATAAGAAAAGCTATGTGTGATCTTGGTACTTTAATAAATGTTATGCCTATGTTTATTTATTCCTCTTTAGATGCTAGTCCTTTGAAACAGATATGTGTAATTATTTAACTTCCTGATAGATCAGTTGTGTATCCTAAGGGTGTATGAGAAGATGCATTGGTTTAAGTTAATGGATTAATATTTCCTACTGATTTTCATGTTCTAGATATAGAAGAAGATAAATTTAGTAATTCTTATGATATTTTGTTAGGGAGTGTAATGCCTGAGTGTCAAGTCTCTATGAATAATGCCACTAGGTCTGAGAAGTGTGCCTGGTCACTTACACAAGAATTAAGGCAGCGGCACTGGTCACAAAACTTCAAAAGGCTTTAAAATGATGAAATAGGCTAAAATTAAAAATTTAGCAGAACCA
>CANXYI011863001.1:0-10289 GCA_948208565.1 Hura crepitans
ACAAAAAAATAAAAATTAAAGATAAAAATGCTATAGCCTCGAGCCAGAGTCCTTTTATTATAGGCCTAATACCTTGGGCCAATCTCATTTGGGCCTAAGTCTAATACAAAATTAAAAAAAAAGGAAATAAAAGTCAAATAAAGAACTTTACTTCTAGAGGAAGAAAACCACCGATCCCTCTAGAAACCCATGAAATGAAAATGGTTAAAATAATGTTTAAAGAATTAATCCTCTAGATAAAATGCACATTTTACCTTAAAATCCAGAAATAATTAATAAAAAGGAGTTTTAAGCAAAAAGAAGAGATTTTCCCATACTAGACATAGTGCATGCATAGTAATTTAGCCTCTATAAAAGCTAAGCCAACTAGGGGCATTAAGGGGGAAGGGGAGGTTGCTAGAGTAGAAGTAAGGAATATTCAATACTGGAAGCAAGATCTTGGGAGCTCTTACAAGTACTATATTAATATAGAAACAAAATGGTTGTTGGGTGTTAGTTTTAAAAGGGGTCAGTACTGGTTCTCTTTCAAAATCAATATGAAAGCCTTTAGTATTAAAGGGGCTTACCATTTTGATTTTGTAAAAATATTAGATTATTATGAAATTTATTTGCCTTCACATTTCATACATGTCGTTTAAGAATTTTTTTATTTTCACAATTCACCAGCATCTTTAAATGATATCATGAAAACTTATATAGTTAAGATCATATGTAGTATCTATAGTATAGTATCTTAGAAATTTAATTGCTATATAAGTAATCCATGATTATGCATATAGAGGGGCAAATTGCAAAAATAAAAATAAAACTCCAATTCTTTGGGGTCTCTACTTCCTCATTAGGCATAAATTAAAGATTTTTCTTTAAAAAGTCATTTTTAAAAGGAAATCTTGATAAGATCCAAAATAAGCTAAAACAGAAGATCAGAGAAATCGAAATACAAAGAATACAAAAATGATTCGAAAAAAGGAAAGATTTGAAATTTCAAACAATTTATTATTAAGCACGAGTAGAAAATGAGCAAGTTGGGTGAATGAACAAACCATCTTTTAGAGCATTAAAAGATCTAAAGATAAAGATATACAAAACTCAAATATTAGATCCAATTAAATAAATTGGCATATAATGGTTTTAATAGATGAATTTTAAAATGATAGAAATTTAAAGAATGGTTAAGGACTACAAATTTAACCAAATAATATAACAAAATAGGACATAAACAATATATATTGAATCCAATATGAGATCAGAATCAAAATCACCACCCTCTAAGCCGATAGATATTAGAGAACCAATAATAAAATCAATAGAATGAGTATATATTTTGGATTTACAGGAAAAAAAATGAGATATTGAACATGCAAATAAAAACACAAAAGAAAAGGACTTGAAAATGAAAAATCTAATAATAGAAAAGCAATTCCTTTTTCTTTTTTAAAAACTTGAAAAATCATAAAATAGCACAAACATAGGAGAATAAAATAAAAAAGTAATAGAACAAAGTAGATTGCATGTTACCTTAAAAATAGAAAATAAGACTCAAATGAGCAAAATAAGAGTTTTTTAAAAAAATGCAGAAAATCCATTTTCGAATAGAGACCTACAACTTGAAAAGTAAAAATAATAGAATGAAAAAATAATAGCATGCAACCAAAGAATGCTTGAGAATAGGGTACAACTAAATAGTCTAGAGTTAAAAGTAAAAAAAAAAAAGAAATAGAAAAGTGAAATTGTAAGACAGGTCAAAATAAAAGAAACATATATAATAAATCTTAAAAAATAAAAAATAGATGCAAGAAAAACTAAGAGATAATAAAAAATCAAAGATAGGTTTAATTTTCATCAAATCTAGCATCTAATGCCTAACAATCATTTCTCAGTAAAAAAAAGTAGTTGAAAAAAAGGAAAAAAATAGAATAAAAAATGGAACAATAAGAAGCAAAAAGAGAACTCATCAAGATATAGATTAAATCACAAAGAAGAGAAAGTCTAACAATAAAATAATGCACCCAAGAATTGATGAAATGGCTCAGTTAAGAGTAAAAAAAATAGAGTAGTTTTATGAATAATAGGGAGATGAGAAGTGGTAGAAGGGTATTCAACAGAGAAGGAAGAAGACGATAGATAGGTTGAGGAAAGGAAAACAGTAGAGAGGAGAAAAATGGGTAGAGAGAGCCGATAACAGAGTAAGAATAAATGAGAGAAGTGGTAGATGAGGAGAGTAGAAAGAGAGAGAAAATTTTTCCTTTTATACCTAGGTTAAAAATGCAGAAAGTCTTTTTTTCCTTTTTTCTTATAAAGAGATGAAAAATTCTAGAGAATGTCAATTTTGTCATTAAAGGAGCTGGGCTACTTAAATAAAAATGAATTGGAAGGACCTTTTGAACAATTGTGCATTTCTCTTTTAAAACAAATTATAAAATTTACAAATGGTCACTTAATTTTCTTTTTCTTTTCAAATAAATACCTAGAGGGTGAATATCTATCATTTTACATGATAAATCAAATAGATAATAGATTTAATGTTCAATATGAGTGAATTTATTATACTCATCTAGAGTTCTTTCTTTCAATTAATTGATATTCCTATACAATTAATTTTTTTAGAAGTCCTATCATAAAAAAAATCCTAATATGGTAAAAAGAATAATCATAATTCTAAATAAGTTAATAATTTGGAGGTGTTTAGGAATTATATATTTTTAAAATAATTATTAATTCAAACACTAATTTTTCCTTATATGAATTTTATTTCAATTGCTTAGTGTAATTATGTTTCAATAGCAAATCTTTGATTTTAGTTAAATTTTTGTTACAGTAAAGGTATTATTTGAAGCTTTCATTAATTTAGATAATGATAATAAAATAAATAAACATCATTAATAACAAGAAAAGGGGACAAACTAGAATCGATCTAAAATACTTTAATTAAGATGAAGTAATGGGAACATATTATAATGAAACTAAAAAAAATTTCATACTAAATTTGATTATATTAAGCTTTAATCAAGAAGTAAAAATAATAATATAGATTTTGATTCAAAAAAATCATAAAAAAGTCATTCACACTTTTAACTCAACCAAAAGGAGAAAACGAAGAAAATTAAACATAATTCTACAATAAACTCTAAAGATAAATCCTTTTATGAGTTAGTATGGATCTAGTTATTAGAGCAGATTAAATTATATAAAGAAATAATAAGATTTCAATGGATTTAAATTATCATTATAAGAGTAAGAAATCGTTTAGATATTAAATCAGAATCTTATCCTTTTCAAAAAATATCTTAATTCTATGAGTATGAGTTATCAAATAGGGTTGGTATTTATCACTGAATTTTTACCATCATAAACATATGTAACCATAAATAATACTAACACTTCTTTGATAAACTCTATGAGGAGTTTTAAAAATTATTTGATACTAGTTTATAAGTAAGTAAATGAAATAAATTGCAATTAAAATATTTACTTTATCAAACCTATAATTTAGAGTCAATATTGACTCTAAAAAAACATAAATCAATTTCATTTTTTGAAATAATTAAAGGTAGTAATGGCTCAATTGACTAACAAACTAAATGATTTTATGATTTAGAAAAATAAGAGTAAAACAATTCGTAAAATTTGACAATTCATAAAATATGATGGATTATTGAAAAACCTCGAATTATTAGTTTTTCTCGTGGAAAACAAAATTTTAGAAATAACTTGATTTTCGATGATGTATCATATTCTCGATAAATTGTGAAAGTTATAAAATGGTTAATTGAGCATTACTGAAAACCAAGGGTATTAGAGAAATAATACAATTAATAAAAAGGGTCAGTATGATCTTAATAATAAAATGAAGTCAAATGAAAATCGAGAAAAGAATAAAATCTTTAAGTATCTAAAAAATACCTATATTTCCTTGAAACATCTATCATATTTTGAAGTCTTGTATACTAATTTCTAAATCGGGGTCGGTATTGATCTCCTTTAAAAATTCTCTATTAAGAGAATTTGTTTTCTTTATTGGGGTTAGAATTAGCTCAAAATTATAAAATGCAATTATAACTTAAAGAATAAGAGATCACAGACCAAATCATAACATGATATACCTTAATGTAAAGATGATATGGGATGCCTAACACCTTCCCCATGTGTAATAAGACCCTCGAATCCAATAAAATGTAAATTGATATTTAATGTGTAGTTACACTTATTTTAATTAGTGGTGACTCCTATTTTCTTATGATTAGTTGGGTTAGCCTCATGAATGTTAAATGCATCATGTCATAAGTGTTTTATGCATGAATTGGGCAGAATTGATGAGATTTGATGTGTGTTGAATTATAGGTAGAATTGTCATTAATGAATATCTAAATGATGAATAATTAAAAGAAATAATTGATATGTATGTGTGGTTATAGGTATGGCTGAATGGTGTAGCAGAGGGTCCTTTGAGTTTATAATAAATGTAGTGTTGTGTAATGTGTGTTTAGGTGTTGAAAACATGAAATTGAGGTAATGTAACATACAAGAAGTGAAAATGTAATTTATGGTAAGGATTTGAGTATGTTGGTTGAAACTTGTGTAACATAAAAACAAGGTTTATGTGTATGGATTTAACTTTAACAAACCATACATGAATGGTGTATGTATGAATGATTTATGAAAACAAAGTATATAGATGATGAGCATGTAATGGATATAGGTGTAAATGTGGGTAAGAAACGTATATGTAACCCATGCTTAATATGATGCCATTATGTGAATAAGATAAACATAATGGGATCGCTAGTATGATGCATGGCCAAATAGCTTAAGGTGACATTTGTAGATGTTGAAGGCATCCATGAAGTAATGAGATATAATGATATTAAGAATATTTAACATGAAACATATTAAAGGTGCTAAAAGTAAAATGTATTTAATTATGTGAAACCTAATTAAATAATGTATAATGCCCATATGAATGTAGGCAACCTAGTCTAGATAGGCTGACTAGTTAACTGGGGAGTCTAGTAGCTACTAAGGTACCTCGGTACCTCACTGGAGCCTTTGGGCATGGATTAGGGCTTATGGGTCCATTTCATGAGGTCTATATGGCCCGATTTGATATATTTTCATAAGGTCCTTATAGCCCAATTGGATTAATCTCTCATGAGGTCTTTGTGGTCCTTATTGATAGTTACCTTTTATAAGGTCTTTGTGGCCCGGTATATCCTGATATCCAGTTCATGAAAATTGTTTATTAATTATGGGCAATTGAAGAAAAATAAAATTTAAAATAAGTAATAATAAGAAATAAGTCACAAGAACTCATTAAATAAGATACTTACATAATTAGAACATATATTGCTTAGTTATTTATTCATTTATAATTCTTATGTCAATAATATACTAATATAATATGAACATGAAATATATGCAAAATTCGCATGAGCATGTGTTTACTTGTTTCTTTAGATGTTATTGGATACACCACTAAGCTATGAAGCTTATCACATTGTGTTTATGTTGTGATGTGTAGGTTGAAGCAGTAGATCAAGTACAGTGCAGTTGCAGTCCCACGCAGTCAAGTAGTCAGAAGTCTCTTCTTTTGGTATAGTTTTTGTATATGGTTTTAGATGTAAACTAGTAGGCATTCGTATGTATTGGTTAAGGGTTATAGGCCTAAACATATGTATAAGGATGTATGTATTCTATTAAGTATGGTTTGTATATATGTGATTTATGCTTTTGTATGAGTTGTATATGATGCATGTTGAGCTATATGAGTTTATGTGTGATGTATGTTTGAGTTGGTAATGAAGGTTAGATGTTGAAGTGAGATGTATAAGACTCTTCTAGAAGTTCTTTTTGCACAAGTTACTATTTGGGTAGTGTCATCGGATAGTTGTTATGTTGCTGGATTTTTGACACTATGACCTTCAATAGTTTAACATAATTTATAGGTTTTGTGAACATGTGTTAAGAGATTTTATGATAACAAATAAAAAGGGAAAAAGAAAAACATTTTAAGTATTAATGATAAAGACATCTGATATCAGTCTTGTGTTGTCCCTCATTTGAATCTGGTAGCAGCTCAAGTGAGGGATGTCATAGCTTTTTTTTAAGGTATGGTTGTAATAGAAGTTCAAGTTACTTTTAGATCCTCCTAAAAAGCTTTGGATCCTTTGTTTGCCCAATCACCATTGTTATAGACTGATAGAAAGGAAATTTGAGACTGAGGAAGAGTGGGTTTTATAGCTTAGAGATACCACTACTCGTGAAATCAGATGGATATGTAAGTGGTGGAAGATTTCCTATTTTATCTACCTTGCTTTTTTAGTTGTGTCCCATTGATTGGCTCAAGACATGCCACTTTCTACATTCCTTATCAAATCCAAAGAAAGTTTGGCTTAAAGTAAAGAATTCTCAATGAACCATTGAGTTTTCAAGGTGGTGCTTTGACTTGACATCTCTTGCTTCTTTCCTTGACTTGTGGTAACATCATTCTGTGCTAAGAGATGTGGTCGATCAAGAAAGAAATGATACAAACACAGTTAATGATTACAACATTTGGATAACATGTTATTTGAGAGTCAATAGAACTCTTTCATTGAAATAAAAGAATGAAGATAAAACATTTACATTTAGAAGGAAGTTGGTGTACATAAATAGAATTAAATTAGTTATGCAATGTTCTTACCAGAAGGTATCTTTTAAAATGATGATAATTAGATTTTTGGCATCATAACTTGACTCATTTGATCTTGGCATATACATTAACTATCTTTAATTATATTGCTATTATCAACTAGCCCTTTTGGACTTTCTTGGTTGAATATTTCTCTCGTTATTTGTTAACTTTTACATAAAGTGCCTGTTTTTATGTTTTCACTATATTAGGGTGTCTTAACTTTTGCTTAAGTTGCATATTTTATATTTTCAACTTAGCAGTCTTTTTTTTAACAAAAATATGTCTTTAGGCTATTTAAGTTCATGGGTTTTGAAAATTCATTATCTTCTAAATCTGATAGCTTGACACCTCTATGCCTTAGCACCTTTTTGACTAGCCATGGGCCTTCTTAATTGGGCTTGAACTTTTCTCCAAGGTACTTTAGTAGTAGCTTAGTCTACTTCAGAACAAGGTCACCTTCTTTTGTTGCACTTGGCTTTACCTTCTTGTTATAGGCTTTAGCTATTCTTTTCTAATATAACTCCATACAACATAAAGCCTTCATGCATTTTTCATCTTCTAAAACTAGTTATTTGCATCTTACCCATGCTTATTCTATTTCTAGTATCTTTGCTACTAGTATCATTCTTAAAGATAGAACTTCTATCTTAATTAGCAATATTGCTTCCATTCTATATACTAAGGAATACGGTGTTGCACCTGTTGAAGTTCTGACTATTGTTTTGCAACACTAAATGGTAACATCCCTGCCTAATCCTTATAAGTAACTATCATCTTTTATAGTATTTTCTTAACATTCGTATTTGCTACTATTACTACTCTATTTGCTTGTAAGGAGAGGACTTATGGCATTTTATTCTTCATCAACTACTTAGTCTCCCTTTGGAACTCAACCCCATTATTTGAGACTATGTGGTATGGCAAGCCATACTTATAAATGATATTTATTTCAATAAATTTACTCATCTCCTTTGCCCCTTAATTTATTGAAAGATTCGACTCTCATCTATTTTGAGAAATGGTCTATTGCTACCACAGTGTACTTATGCCTTCTAATTGCAGATGACTTTATTTCACTAATTATATCAATGCCTCATGACAAGAATAGCAATTGTAAAGACAAACTTGTTAATTTTAATAATGGCAGGTGGCTTAGATTAGCATAGATCTAGCATTTATGGCATTTCTTTATAAAAATTACTATAATTATTATTCTTGACTCGATTTTTCCTATTCATGTGAGGTTTATACACTCCTTATGCACCTCTTCCATGATTCTCTATGCTTTGGCTTCATTTATGCATCTGAGTTGTATTCCTTCATGATTCCTTTTATACAATACCCCCTAAAAGGCAATAAATTGAGTGAATAACTTTTTCAAAGCCTTTTTATCTTTTTCATTAGTGTTTTCAAGATATTCCCCTTTTTGTCAATACCTCAAAATATCAAAATACCCAAAAAATCCATCTTTATATTCTCTTTATCCAATAATGCCTGTGTATATTGAGTATCCCACCTTTGTAAAGTATATTGATTTAAAGGGCAAAGTTTTTTGGTATTTTATTATCAACATTAGCATAACTCAGCATCTACTACTTAGTTTTGTTTTTGAGGAATGTGATGGAATGTGCACTTATCTAGTCCCTCTACTAGATTTACTGCTATCCTAATATATCTTGTTAACTTTTTATCTTTAATCTCCCAAGCTCCTTTTGCTTGTTGAATGACCACCATGGAATCTCTATAAACATCAATTATTTTTGCCTCTAACATTTATAAAGATTTAAAGCTATAAATGCAAGCTTTATACTCTGCTATGTTGTTGGTTGCTTAGAATTACAACTTGGCCAAAAATATATGCTCGCCTTCCTAGATGATTAGTAGAATGCTTACACCTACACCCTTTTAGGTGATGACACTATTAAATTACTTCTTTTATCCTTCTTAGAAAATTGCCTCTAGGTGTTTATCTAAAAATTCAAACTTAACCTCATCACTGTCAACTAGTTGTGCTAAAAAGTTTGCCACTCAGCCGTTGATAGTTTTTCTCATGATTGAGGAGATGTCGAGTTCTTGGAGTAACAAAATACATTTCCCCATTTTGCCCATTAGCAAAAGTGTTATTTAGAGATAACACAAAGGGTTTTGCTTTTCCATAGCTTCAACTTTATAGGGTTAGAAATGGTATCATAGTTTATTAGAAACCTAAATGACTTTTAAACAAATCATTTCAATCTCAATGTACTTTTATTCACATAAAAGTAATTTTTATCTAAGGTGATAGATGACATATTGAACCTTAAACTCATATACTTAGGCAATTATTGCTTTAATCGGTCTTTCTTTTATAGCCAAATAAAGAATTAGCACTTTGCCTTATCTAGGTGGCTTTGTGGCTTGATAGCTTTAAATCCCTTTTGACAGTCATTATTCCATTCACATGTTGGTTCTTCCTTAAAAACTTAAAGTTAAATTCATAGATAGCTGTGAGCTTTGCTATGAACCTATTTATGTATTATATTTTTCCTAGAAAATTGTGAACTTCTTTCTTCATATTAGGCATAGGCATTTCTATGATGGCTTTGACCTTATTTGGATCCACTTTAATTTCATTCCCATTAACAATAAACCCCAGTAATCTACTAAAGGTTACCTTAAAAACACACTTCTTTGGGTTGAGTCTCATATTGAGCTTGTCCAGCTGTTGAAAGAACATCTCTAAGGCTTCAAAATATACTTCCTTAGTAGTCAACTTCACTAATATATCATTGACATAGACCTTGACCTCTTTATGCATTATGTTATGAAATAGATGGGTAGCCATTCATTGATAAGTTTCCTTCGTATTCTTTAATATGAAGGGAATTACTTTATAGCAATAGGTTTCCCCATTCAGTAATGAAAGCTATTTTACACTTGTTAATGACTTTCATTAGAATCTAATTGTATGTAGAGAAAACATCTATGGATGAATAAATGGCTGCCATCGGTGCACTATCTACCAACATATTGATATGAGGTGAGCGAAAATCATTTTTAGGGCATGCTTTGTTTAAGTCCCTATAATTTACACACATTCAAATCCTTCCATCCTTTTTAGGAATTGGGACTTTGTTAGCTAGCCAAGTGGGAAAGACAATTTCTACAATGAATTTGACCTCTAGCAGCTTGGTTACTTTTTATCTTCACCTTTTCAGCTTGTTCTGGTTTCCTCCTTCTTAGTTTCTAGAGGATTACAGGCATGTGTTCACAAATATATTTTTAGGTTGTTTATTTGTGTCAAGATTAAATTAGTTAGTTTTAATGTAATTAATGTAAAAAGTACTCATGTAATGGTTATTAAAATGAATTCTACTATTATGAAAAACATAAAAAAGGTCATTAACCTCGAAGAGTTTAGATAAATACAACTCTTCATAAAATAAATTAGAATAAAAACTATTTAGATTATGCACTTTCTCAAGTATGGTTGGGTAGATCCCCTCAGTAATGATGAGCTTTTTTATGACTGGAGATAACACTTCTTCCCATTCTTTCATCTATTTCAACTTTTCTTGTAACACTCCCACCTAGGCATGACCAGGGCACCCAGAGGGATGTATTACACCTAAAACATGAT
>CANXYI011863184.1:0-10768 GCA_948208565.1 Hura crepitans
AAGGTTTGGAATTTTAAATCTTATTCATGCCCTTATAATATGCCTTCTTTGTATCTTGTAATTTTTATCAATCCCTTATCAAACAAGTATGTGTTATATTTAAAGCATTTATGTCACCTTTGCATGTATGGAAGTAAATAATAGTATTTAAAGAATGTAAATTGTACATCCATAAAGTGGGTTATTGTTTAATTGTTATGTGGCTTGACAACTCCCCGTAATTCCATAGGAATTGGTAGTAATTGCCCAACTCCCATCTCTAGGATATTGGCCTTTATTGAAATACATTTTTTCATGTGACTTTTGATTAAGGAAATACAAATCTATTTTATTAGAAAACACCAATTAATTATGTATAAAATTATTTGATGTGAAAGTTAAACAATTGACGTGTAAAATAGGTTATTTACTACCTATTACAACCCAGAATGGACAAGAAGAAATAATAAGTACAGAACCAAAGGAAATAAAACAAGGCATTAAGATGGTCTCATCTATACGTCGATTAGTCCGTGCAGACTATATAAGGCATTGATGTTAGTCTATGCAGACTACTTCCTAGAATAGGTATTATGTCCTTCCAGACCTCCACTCTAGTGAGATAGGTCACTTGCATACAACTCAAAGAAAGAGGTTAAATGATACCAGATGTAGAATATATAAAATAACACATAACGAGGACAAAATACGAATATATATAAAAAATGGAAATCAAAGATAATGTCCGTGCGGATTATGTTCCTCATAAGAGAGAGTCTATGTGAATTAAATAGCACAATATATAGGAATGAAGCAAGTATGTCCGTGCGGACTATGATCTTTGTGATAGGAAGTATGTGTAGACCTACATTAATTTCAGAGTACTAACAACATGCATATTGAGGAACATAATAATCATGCAACATGATACATATATAGTGAACAGAATACATTAAAATATAATAGACAAGGCAAACATATTATTGTTATCGTACCATGGCCTGTACGGACCTCATATTACATACATATTCAATTAATAGGTACATGCAGACCTTTTGTCATTCAAAATAAGTCTGCACAGACCTAGACGTCAGTTCCAGAATGTAATGCGATTACAAATTTACATGAACTATTAGAACTTTATTAAATCGATTTGAGAGGTTAACCTACTCCTATAATTTTCGTGGGGATTACATAGAACCACCTCAATTGATAATTAATCATGGGAGATCATTGGTTAAACAAGCAACTCAAATAAATGAATGAATATGATGAAAGGAGCCTCAGATCTTACCTTGAAGTGAGCACTAAGCAACAAGACAATGGTTAGGTTTTGGAAGAATAATTTTAGTGATGGCTTAAGGCTAGTAGAGTGGATCTTGCACTAATTATCTTCAATTATGTGTTATGTGTGTTTCTCTTTGTTGTTCCCCCTTGAGCTCCCCTTAAATAGGTTGATAGGAAGGGTATTTATAAGGTTGGTGAATGGCTTTCCCATTTAGAGTTCTGTTAGGATTAGGAATCAGTGCCTGAATAGGAATTCTGTACTTTTGGAAGTTTTACATCGATAGGTTTGTGCAGACCTATATGGCTTAGTTCGTGCAGACTTAGGCATGGTCCGTGGGCTTTAAGCTAGGTTGAGTTAGTCCGTATAGACCTTATAGCAGTAAGTCCATGCAGACTTGTGCCATGTTAGTCCGTGGGCTTTGGAATATCCTAATTTAAGGTGTAGGGTTTAGGATTTAGAATATCCATGCTTATGATGAAAACAATTTGTTATATGCTAGAAGACATGCTAAGAGGCTTTGCCATAGAATTCAAAGGGAGTTGGGATTGACACATCTCTTTAGCAAAATTTGCCGTAACAATAACCATTAAGAGAGCTTGGGAATGGCTACTTATAAGGCTTTATATGGAAGAAAGTGCATAACTCTTTTATGTTGTAGTGAGTTAAGTGAGAACAAGATGATGGGACTAGACTTGATTGTAGATGATGAAGAGAAAGTGAAGATTATTAGAGATAAGCTAAAAATAGCATCGGACAGATAAAAGTCACATACTGACTTAAAGAGAAAAGATATGGAGTATGCAATTGAAGACAAGGTTTTCTTAAACTATCTTCATGAAAGAAAGTCTTGAGATTTGGCAAGAAAGGAAAGTTGAGTTTGAAGTTTATTGGTCTATAAGAGATAATTGAACTTATGGGGCCAGTAGCCTAAAGACTAGCTTTGCCTTTGGAGTTACAACAAATGCATGATGTAATCCATGTATCGATGCTTTAAAAATATAGATCAGGTTCTTTAAATATGCTAGCAGCTAAAGAAGTTGAGGTACAACTATATTTATCTTATGAAAAAGAACTAGTGAGGATTTTGGCAAGAAAAGTTAAAGAGTTATGGAATAAGATAATGTTGTCAGTAAAGGTGTTGTAACGACATCACAACATTGAGGAAGCAACCTAAGAAAGCAAAAGTCAGATGAGAGAGTAGTATCTATATCTGTTAGAATTAGGAAGTTTCAAGGATGAAATTTATTTAAGAGGGGAAGAAATGTAATGCCCGAAAATCCCTATGTTATGAATAGTACTTCTCGGGACATGTATAGTGTTTCTAGAGAATTGGGTCACACTAACATAATTGAATAGAAATATTACTCATAATGTAATTTTGGGAAAATTTTTAAGTGAAAACAAAGTCATTTAAAAGGTTAAAAATAACAACAAAGATTTTACAGTAGTGTATCATAAATAGTAACCTAGTTTTAGCGAAGTTCTAAAACATTTTGTTTTTGCTCAGAAAAATTCAAGATTGACATAACCTGATGCTTAAATATTTCAAATAGTCTAATGGCATTAGAATTAGAATTTTAAAACATTGGGATGTATTTTATAAAAATTGGGTAAAAGTAAAAGTAATGTTTTTAATTAGGTTTTCGCATTTTTCAAGCATATTTTTTCAAAGTTTTTGGGTTATGTTTTAAGAGGCTTAATGGGATCCTTAGAAGTGTTAATTAATGCTTAAATTAATGGATGAATTAATTTAAATAATGGACATTATAGGATTAACGTACGCCATTTGGTGAGATAAAGGAATGTGAGTTATTGGATGAGGGACTATATAAGGGTCAAAGCCTTCATTTTTTTTATGGGGAGGGGGGGGGTCAAAGAATGAATATTGCTTCTTCTCCCTATAGAAACCTGACAGTAGCCCCTTAATCTCACTCTTCTATTATTTCTTCTTCTTCCTTATTTCTAAGCCTCTAAAAACACATTTAACCCTTAAATTATACCCTCTAAGACTTGTTTACACCATTAATTACAAATAAGCAAGCTTTGATTTGAAGATTTTGGAGGTGTGATGAATTTATATGAATTTTTATTTAAGGTTATGTTATATGTTGCATAGAGAAAGGTGGCCAAGGCACTTCTACTAGTAAAGAGAAGGTGTATAAGGCTTTTTGGTGTCCAAAAGACTCTAATTACTATGTGTATGTATTATATGAATTAAATGTGTGTGCTTGCATTAAAGTGTGTATAATAGTATGTAATTAATGTGTCTTGTATGTTTATTGATGTAAACTTATGTTGGATGATGAGCTATTACTAAGAATGTGATTTTCAGCTTATTAGCATAATGAAATTATGATTGTTAGTTGATGCTTAGGTGTTGGCTGATACATACCTATGGCATAAGTTAGCGATTTTGATTAGTAATTAGATGATAATTATAATAATTGATGCCTCAAAGCATTTAATTTGTTAACTTGATAATAGTTTTTGTGATTTGAGATATTTATAAGTTTAATAATACTTTAATTGTTTTAAGAGTATGTGAAGTAAATTAGATGACTTCATTGGTGATCAAGTATAAAACTTAGGTAAGAAAAAGATATAGCTTGAAACATTAGCACTATGTAATGAATAGTGTTATGTTTATATTTGGCCGAAAACTTCCATCACTTAAAGAAGGTTTAAATGATTTAAATGATGTTAATTTGTTATATTATGACATGTTTATATATACAATATGCTATATGAGCAAAATAAAGAGAATTGAAGGCTATATGCTTTTATATGCCTAAAAGAAAAACGACATATATGTGATGTACGATATGATGAGATGTCACTATTTTTTTAGAATAATGACAATGCATAGTGGATTTGAAATTTGCTAGATGATGAGGAATTTGGTTTGAATTAAGGATAAGGTATGAGCATGTTAATGCCATATAATATGTGAAGCCAAAGGCTTATGTTGGATAGTGGATACCTAACATTTCCACAAATGGATATTGATGGCTTATGAGAATGATGTAAAATGATATGCATGTAATGAATGTAAATTGGCATACTATATTGATTAGAATGCATGAATGGCTTATGTATGATATGATGTTATATGTGTAATTAAAAATGATCAAATGACATAATGGTTGATAACATGATAAATTAACTTTTGCTACCACTTTAGTTATTAGTTGGGAAAAGGACTTGTAAAACTTTTACGAGGTTATTTTTAACAAGGTGAAACATAATTAAAACTAGTGATAGCCCATATAACTTGGCAACCTAGCTCAGATAGGTTGATCAATCAAATAGGGTGATTACCAGTTATTAGGGCACTTCGGTGCTTATTTTTAGGCTTATGAGCCAACATATTTACCTACAAGTTTTATTTGATATTGGAATTACATGTCGACATACTAAACCTTTGGGTTAATGCTTCAAACCTTTAGGTAAATGTCTCAAGCCTTTGTGATCAACACTAGACTCTTATGGTCAATGTATCAGACCTTATGGTTAACATTAAACCTTTATGTTTAACAATTGCCATTATCTAATTTTTAGTGCATGTTTTATGTATATGGCCAAAGTCAATTAGTAATACATAACTTAATAAGATTTGGACATATAAATAAATATGAGAATGTGAATATTGGTAGGATAAACTATATATGAATTAATGAGGTAAGTTGTTATAAATGCTCACTTGTAGACTTATGTATATCACACTAAACATAATATGTGTTTTTATATTTATTAATGTTAGATGAATGCATTAATATATGGTTACATGTGCATGAGTTAAACTATACTATATTGAATACACCACTAAGTGTTATGCTTAGTGCATCATTATTTTTGTGATGCTTAGATAAAAATATATATAAAATGTAAAGCTTCATCAGTAGGGTAGATAATTTTTGGTACTTTGAATTTTCCTTTGTATAAATTATGGCATGAATACATATTGGCACTCATATGTTGCACAAATGAAAATAGGCCTATACTAGATTTTATATGTTTTGTAACTTTGATTATGATGCAATATTTTGTAATATGTATATGTAAACTTCTTTCATATTGGACGTTCTTAATTTTTATGATGTAAAAATGAATGTTTTAAGATTTTGCTATGTTGTGATATTAGGTTGGATTAGGGGGATCCTGTTGTGATGATTGAGGTTGAATTATTTTAGAAGTGTTGTTTTTAATTATAGGTTACTATTTATTTTGGGATAGTGTCCCGATACAACCTTTATTCTATCAAATTTTGAATATGATGATTCCCGAACTATTTTATAACTTAAATGAGTTTTAATTAATATAAGATTTTAAAGAAGTCTTTACATGTTTTAAATGATTTCAAAAAGTTTTAATTTGTTAGAATTTTCAATAAAGGGTAGTTCAAATATCAGTTGTGTGCCACTTCTTATTTGAGTTTGGTGATTGAATTGGGTGAAGCATTCCTTTTTTACTGGCTATGTAAGTTCGATGTTTGTACTATTTAAAAGAAAGTAACCAAGGAACATTTAAATTTAGCTATCTCATTAGCTCGAGAGACCTTTTTAAACCTAGCTCCTTATTAGCTGGCAAACTTTGGGCTTATTCAATTTATACTAAATAACCCTCTAAAGAAAAGCTCTAATCCTATAGCTAAAACATTTTGTGAGCAAAGTGGCACTTCGTGGATGTTATCTTTTAGTTTGTTGTCTATTTCCATGAATTTTTGAATTCAACCCTAAAAACCTCTAATGGGCTTCATTTTGTGCTTCGCTTTATGGTTTAAAGATTAGAGGCCAAAAGACAAGCAACTTTTAAAATTAATTTTATTTCCTTTTATGAACCAAGGCTAGAAACTCCAAGTTTTTCATCCTCTTTTTTAGCTTATTTTAGCCTTTGTTGTCTTAGGTTTTCTTTGATCAAAACTTTTCTATTTACTTTAGAAGCACATACTTGGACTAATTCTTAGTCGACTATGTTAGTTGCTATGGACTTGCATTAAATAGCATTATTGGCAATTTTCAAAAAAATTATTATGTAGTCAAGCAGTATTACCCTCACTTGTTTACTCATCAATTTAAACTCATTCACACTATCCCTTTCCCTATTTTTTAATCATTAAATCAATAGCTAGTTAACCTTTTAAAATATTTTCACCACTTGTAAATTAAAAAGGTTTATGTAGTATATACTAAGCTTAAAATAAGTTAACTTTAACCACTTAGTGTATTCCTTTTGACGACTATTTGACCATATCCCTATTTGACTCCTAGTGATCAAAATTACATGCCACATACTACAAGGGGGATCCTTAAAGGATATTAGAAAATTATGTTTGTAAAAATGCCATGGATAGGGATTTTTATAAGGCTAACTTGTTGCCTTGTACTGTACAAGTTTGATTGACTAGTCCTATCAAAGATCAACATATCAACCAAATTTTACCTTTTGAAGAATTCTATAAAATCAAGTATAACCTTATAGATCGATTGGCCATGTTAATAGAATGCAAGACAATAAAAGAGGATCTTTGTGTAAAGCATTCACTTAGAGAATTTTAAGATTTTTTTATGTATTTGGTAGAGATCATTAAAACTTTTTTCATCCAACACCATTTGAAGATTCAATCCTTCCATCCTAATGACTCCTTTTGGCCTTTTTGACAGTTTAGACAATCTAAATTTTTACAAAAGGTGTTTACTTGGGATGGTTACAAGATTTTTTGGCAAAATTTTTTCCTGAATCTTGTATTGTCCTTATGGATAGTAATTCTTATAGGTAATCTTTATTCCAAATGCTCTTCAATCTTCTTATGTTAATTAGTTTTAATTAGCTATTTTGCAAATGTTATTCCTTTGGCAAAATAAGGCCCTTCAATAGAAAAGGATAAAAGTTATGGCTAGGAGGAATAAATTTTGAAAGATTCTAGCACATAGAGCTACTCCCATGTGACATATTTGCATGGAGTAGCAAGCTAAGTAATCCTCTAAAAGCTTTGGTTAAGGTAATTAGCTAGCCTTAAATGATTGCTAAATTTTTTTCTTACTAAATCTTTTAGCAAATCTATAAGAGGTATTGTTCCAAGTCTACTCTTTTCACCAAAAACCTTAATTATGGAGTATCAAGGTTCTTCCCATTTATTTTTTTTCTAAGGATTCAACTGCAGCAATTCTTGTGATTCATTCTTTATTTGATGAGGACTCAAATGAAGATGATGCTGGTGAAACAACTACTTTAGACATCTAAGTGCCCTCTCAACTCTCATAAAGACAAAATTTGTGACACCCCTCCTCCTTATATCATTAGACTCTAGATAGAGGAATGCCATATGCTCATACATTCACCTGTTCTCGAAACACATTTTAAATATTCATTTTCATTATACAAGCAAAGCAACTCATTTAACATATCTTATAAGCTCTTTCTTATACATCAAAATAAAATGACAATCATTAATCCAAAAGTTATATCCAAAATCTAAACATAAGCCATTTAATTAGGCCATGTCAAAATATTTAGAAAATCTATAATTCAATATCAAAAGAGCTTTACAAACTAAAACTGTAAAATCAGCCATAAATCCATTAAAAAAATTTAACAAGAGTAAATAAACAAGATTATGCATCTTAGTATGATATAGTCCAAATTAGATGCAGACCTCCATTTGCAAAGGATTTCTCTAATAATACAGGAGTCTTTAACCTACCTAAGGAAACATCTAACACACTAAGCAATTATATCTCATTTATTCAAGGCACACACATATATCATTATAGCAATATACACATATCAATCCCAATTAATACATATAAGCTAACTATTCATTATTATTCATATCAATCCAACACATCATCAAAGAGTTCGCATACGCATGTCTTTACCCGTTCTTACCATAGTGGAGTACATTGATCGAAATAACATATGATAGTAAGTAGTGCAAATTAGTACTCATCAATAATGATTTCAAATCATTTATATAGATTTAGTAGTTGTTTAGTCTTATTTTAACTTAATTATCATACTAGACCTATTTAGACTAGATAACTTTTATTAGATTTACTCAGCAAAGCTTATCTATTGTATGACACCACCACGAGGCTTACATAGTCTTACTAGCAAAGTATCGTGTGTAATAATAATGATCTCATAAATGTATAGTACTACCAATTTCTTATGTGGCTACACCCATTACAAAAAGTATTACTCTTGAGTAAACATATGTATAGTACATAGTTATACCCATAATACATGTATTAAAGACATAATATTGCTAATACACCTAATTTTCATGCCAACTTATCCAAAAACAAATCTATTGGTTTCCACAAGATAAGCAAACAAAATTTTAATATTTTTATGGAAACCAAACAAAAGAATGGTCATCAAAAGGTTTAAAATGTAAATAGATAATAGAAAATTATAGCAAAAGATAGATAACGTTATTTGTGTAGATTTTTTTTTTCTTAAGTTCACCTCACTAAGTTGTCACAAAACATAGTGATCCTTATTGGGAACACCTTTAAGGTATCCATACAAGAATAATGATGAGAAAACACCTAAATATCTATATATTAGTTAGATATTCAGATGGATGAAGAGAAAAAAAGAAAAAAAACATTTTTCAACTTGAGACGGTGTATGCGCATATTATGGTTCTGATGGCTCTCTTTGGCTAGTCAAAGATGTGCTATTTAGATATTAAATGGTACTAGGTGAGATTTTAACACATAAAATTATAACCTAGCCCACTCTTCAGGAGGAAAAAAAATTAAGCCCTCCTATAAGACCATGCACATAGCCTAATTTTAGCCTTATGGGCATTTACATAAGTGGCTTGCTATGGGCTGCTCTTTGAAACTCCTTTAGGCCTCAACATAGATTAGATTTTAGTCTAATTTATGAGTGTTTTAACACTTAAAAGGTCTATAATGTTGAGAATCCTGATTATGTGAATAGTTCTTCCCAAGGCGTAGTGTTTCCCAAAAAATCGGGTTACATAAAGGCAACTGAGAGGGAGTATTAGTCATGAAACTATAATGGGTGAAATAAGGGATCAAAATAAAGTTAACTGGAGTAACCACTGAACTAATAAAAATCTTCACATTGGTATTTAGGGAATAGTAAAATCAATTTAAGTCTAGTGATAAAATGTTCAGGATGTGCTCGAAATGCCTCGAAAATAGCATGACCAAAAAGTCAAAAATTCCAATTAGTCCAATGGTGCTAAAATTAGAATTTTTTTAACATCGATAAGTGTTTCTTTTAAATTTCTTGAAAATCCAATTGGTTAATTAACTGAGTTCTTATTAGTTTTTGGGCATAAAATTTTAAGTGTTCTAAATTGGGAAATTATCAAATATTTTATGCCTAGGGAGTAATTTTTAGAGACCATAAATATTAAAAACACATTCCCAAAGCTTTTAACTTAAATAGGATTAATTTTAGCCATTGGATCACCATGTAGCTGAATCATGGCCATCGATGGTCTTATAATAAATGTGAGTGCATACGTATGTGGTGTATGCGATCAAAAAGAGTCATCTTCCTCCCTTGCCAAGAGAAGCCGATGCCATCCCCCATTTCTCTCTACTTTTACTTTCTTCCTTTATTATTCCATCAATACTCCTTTCAATTGAGATATGAAAAATGATTATCTTAGCATTTACAGCTCTGAGTTGGTGTTTATTTTACAAGAAAGAGGTGTTTGGGAGGAAAATGAGAGGTTTGAGGATTTAAGGTTTCTAACCCTTAAATTAAGGTAAACCCTAAATTGAAACCCTAGCATTGTTTTAGGTAATTAGTGATGCCTAGTTTAATGATTTCAGTGTTATTTTCAATTTTGGTGCAGTGCAAATTTTTCAATGAATGTGACACCCCCTTACCCGATCCGATCACCAAACCTAAATAAAGGATGTGCATACATAGTTATCCGATTTCATGTACAAGGTCCAAAGAAACAACTTTCACTTTTAAAAAAAATTATTACATGCAACAATTGTCAAAAATAAGGAAAATCAAAAAATCTTTTTTGTATGTTCACTATTTGGACCTTGTGCTAAAACCTTCAGTAGCATAATGCCTAGCTATGCACAAACCCTGAATAGAAACCTATCAAATAAAAGCACTTCTATAACAAATCAACTCAAAATAATGTGCTCTAGGTTCTTCTGACCCTTTAAGATTATCTTATTAGCAAATAGAATCACAATAATAACTATAGATTCATAAATCATTGTATACATCAAACTTATTTTAAATTACTAGTTAAAATTGTTTATATAGATGTATTTAAAAGATATGTACAATGCAAGTTAGGCCTATCCATTGCTATATAATAGTGCTTCAATATACATATATCGGTAACCATACTAAAAATAACTTTTATACCAAAAATGATCTTCTTGCAAAAGTCTTTTGATTTAAGGCTACATATAATCCTGCATGCGTAAACCTACACATCCCATAAAAACAACATGCTAAATAATTGCCTAGTGGAGTATTCAAATT
>CANXYI011863212.1:0-11562 GCA_948208565.1 Hura crepitans
TGCTGCTAGATTTTTAGGAAATACCTGATTATGTTAAAATGATTATGTAATAGTATGAACATGATAACATCAACCTAAAGGGACTATAGGAACAACCAAGACTGAGTTTGGAGTGAGATAGAATTGATTAGTACAGTATAAGCAAAAGTTAAATAAATGACCATGAGAGAAGTCAAGATGGCAATGGGAAGTGTATCGCATATTGGGTTTCTTTGGAAATCCAGTAGGGGGTGTCACATTATAAAAGTGCATGTATTGCAACATTAGATTGTGTGTTGATTTTACACCTTTTTGTATTCATGTTGCCACTAGTAATTCACCATGTCAATGATATGTCTGCATAGTCTGTGTTATGTGCACATAATTGAAGCACTTTTTTAATATATGATATTGATGCTTCATACACACGCACACACATAAACAAACACACATATACACACACATATTGATTAATGTTGAGGTTAATTATTAGAAGATTATTAATAAGAGGTAAGTTAATAAGATTGAGAATGACATTTGTGCATGTATTAAAAAATTGATGAAACTTAATAGACAATTGAAAATGGTAGCATAAGTGATTATGTATATCAAATGTTATTTGAATTAAGTTAAATTTGTTATTGCTATATACAATATAAGCTTTAAGTAAGTTATATTATAGTTGATACACAACTAAGTTGCGAAGCTTAGTGTATCATTTCTTTGTGAGACATAAGACTTTGGATTTCTCGAATTAAAAAACCTCTAGACTATGAAGTTCTTAATTTTATCTAAAAACCATGCAATTTAAGTAATTATCTATGTAATATATAGATAGAATGAAGAAGAATGTATAAGTGCTCACATATATAGTGATGTTCCGATTATAGACTTGTATATACATTAAAGTATATCTATTATGGATTATATATAAGGATAATATGTACTAATGGAACATAATTGTTATTGTGTTTTTTTAGTATGTTATGTGCTTGTCAAATTATGAGTATATGTAGCAGAATGGATAATAACAATTGAATATAAGAAAGAATTTTATGTATGATGATTTTAGATATGATGTTGTGATTATTTATGCATTGTAAATTGAGATGATGTTGAGTTTGAGTGTTTTAATAAACAAAAATGATGATGAAAGGCATTTTGATATATTAGAAATGATGTTTTATATAGGTTACTATTTGGGATAGTATCATGGTATAGCTATTATGCTACCTAATTTTTGACAAGAAGATCTTGATTATTAAACCATAGATGAGGTTTTTGTTAACATGAGTTTTGATAAGCTTATAAAATAAGTTTCAATTGAGAAAGGTTTTCATGTTATATGAATTCTATTAAAAAAGGTTTAAATAGAGTGAGTTAGACTATGGTTGCTTATCACTTCTTATTTGGGTCAGGCAATCAGACTGGGTAAGTAGCAACTTAGGTCATAGTCTTCTAGCATGTACCCTTATACCTTCTACTACATTGCTCACATTAACATATTTATGCACACTAAGCTATGGTGCTAGAGCACTTGTAATAAATGTCTATTATCTAGCTTCAGACTGTGATCTTAGAACTAATCACTAAGGCTAATCCTATCTCTCTTTGTACTATTGTTTAGATTGTTCACTATTAAGCTTCTTCACAAATGTCGAGGCTATAGTATCTCACCTATGGCTAAATAACCTCTTCTTTTGGAAGCTATCTCACTTCTCCCTTATCTTCTAAATCTCTCCTATAGTGTGGCAAGCTACAACTAAGGCTAAGAAGTCTTTAATCATCATCAAGGTTGCTAGAAGCATGATTTCCATATTAAGCGCCCTTTCAAACTACTTACATGGGTCCTCCTTAGTAGTAACCACTTCTTTCACATATCAGCTTATTCTTGCAAATTCATTCTTATAATTTGACATTTTCTCTATCTCTACTTTAGATCCAAAAACTCTTACCTCTTTGATCCAAGTAATTCCTAATAATCTATTTCTTCTTAAATTCCCTGTGGAAAAACTCCTATTTCAAGTCATTAAATGCCTTATGTTCTATGATAGTTTTTGACCATTTAGAACATTCATCAATAATGAAAGAAGTAGCATAGGCAACATACTAATCAGGGCGTATTCTCATTTTGTTGTATTATCCTTAGGGTTTTGTCTAACTAGTACTCTACTCTATGTGATCTATCTAGCTCCTCACCCTTGAAATCATCAATCCAATTCTTCTTTTGTCCCTTAAGATAAAACTTCTATAAAGCCTGAGGTTTTAGCTATACTATTGGAGTTTATGTAGGATGAACTAAAGTGCAGCAAAAGTCACTTGCCTTATTGATTCCATCATCCATTTTAACTAAGCTAGCTATATTTAAGCCCCTTGAGTTACTTGTCTTACATCAATTGAACTAACAAACTTAGACTAGGTGGCCCTTTGTCAAAAGGTAGTCAGAGCATGGCTCTTGACTTCCTTATTACCCGATGATGCATTTTGACTCACCCTCAAATCTATAGGAAAAGAAACATATTATAAGCCTTAATATGTATAATTATGTGATGTACACTTTTCTTAACTCTTATGGCACTATAATGTAACATATATGTGTTGAGGAATGCCTCAACCTATGCTCTGGTAGTAACAAATGTAAAACTCTTTACCTAATTCGATTACTAGAACTAAATAAAGAGCATCACACAATCCACTATTCAAATAACTCCTATGGAAAGTCTTTTTTCAAATAGAAAAACCTTGTTATTGAGACTAAGACATATTTTGCATGAACAATGTTATAAAAATGCGGGTTTTGAAAAAAATTTCCAAGGTATACTATTGGGGTCCTCATATTAAAATTTGGATAGCATACTAGATGTAGTTGGTAACATCCCAAATAGAAAATAGCAAAAAAATAGCACTTCTAAAATCCTGTAACATCACACCACATCATCTTTATCCATATGACCCTCTAACTTAACTTAGCATAACTTAAACCAACGTACATAAAAACATGGATAAGGAAAAGATATCATACAATCAAGTAATAATACACATTCTTAATAATAAACTTGCAATACTATTTTAATACAGTCACAAAATATAGCTACAACATAGATTTGGCCCAATCCTTCAATTTACCAAAGAGTTCCAACATGACAACACATCACATTATCATACTTAAGAAAGAAAAATTACCAAAAGAATTCTTCTTTTGATTAGTTTTCTAATTTTTAGATTTTTATTCTAATCTATTTCCTTAACCTATATCTCACAAAATTAAATGATATGAGCTAAGTGAATGCTTAGTGGTGTATTCAATTTAGTATATATAATCATATGGACTTCATGCAAAAACATTAATCATATAAAATTTATTTCCTATCATTCAAATCATCAAGATTTAAATTAATCAATTTATGCCCATAACTAAAAGACTAAAGACCCATTCTAGAAAATGGGATGAGATGTTGCTAAAAATTGAGGTGGTTGCCAGTAAGCTGATGTAATTGGAGAAACATAGATATGGTTGCTAAAAAGCAAATATGGCTACCTGAAGGCTGATATAATTGCCCGAAGGCTGATATGGTAGCTCGAAGGCTAATATAATTGCCCATAGGCCAAATATTTTACCTAAGGGAACCCTAGTAGTAGTTATGATTCCTTAGTTAATTGCTCAACCTATCTAATATAGGTTATCTAATCATATAGAGCATTTCCCTTAAAGTTTAAGTTCCACTGTCTTAAATAACTTTTCACCTACCTTGCGTTATTTCCATTTATCCTTATGGCATACTTATACATAAGCATATTCATAAGTACAAAACATTACTCATATTGCATATGTTAATATAACATCATTTATTTTAGAAGTGTTTAAATAACACAATTACAATTTTATTTCATGATTTAAACAATTTCAACCACATATAAGCCATAACACCTACGTGTATATTTCATACTGTAATACACATATACAAATGAAACACCACTATTTATTTATCTTCAGAGTCATTCAGCCATAATCCCTTTCATACACATATGTACACAAAAATGAGATATATCTATTAGGCATATTGATGCAAAATGCTCACTTGAAAATGGGTTCTTGAATTAACCATCATAATACTTAATTAAACATAAACATATTAAGACATCTTACCTTTTATGATGTTATACATGGAAGTTATATATGTTCATAAATATGAAACTATAATACATGGCATCTCATTATCCATTGCATTTCATGTAAAAAATCCATATAGCTAAACATAACTAGCCAAAGTGACATACACCCTCGTTCGGCCATCATTATTATACATATATGCAAAACCTTTCATATGGTTACATAATCCCATTTAAGCTTATTATTAACATGTAACTCATTTCTAACTACACATCATTACATGTACATATAAACAACATCCATGGGCATTTGTTTACCACTTCACACATCACATACTCATTTCATTCAATTTAACTAACACACAAGTGCAATTTATATAAGCTACAAAATACATTTAACCTTAACATACATCATATTTCTATTATCATGCTAATTACCAATTTCTCAAGCATAAATTATTGCCTTATAAGACAAAAACATGTATATCCACTACCTAGAGGCATTTGCTCTTACTTAGTAAATGCCCTATATACACCAAAATCTCATTACAACATAGTTATAAACATTACTCATAGTAACATACTAGCAATTTAACGCATTCACAACAATCCTCATTAACATGTTATGCAAATATGCCTTTAATATAATTTGACCACCATAAAGTAACACATAGAGCCATAACATTTCCAACATGTAACCCTCATAATTCATATGCTTAACTTGAAATTGGATCTAGCATTCAATGCAAGTTATTTAAGATAACAAAAATTGATTACATATTCACATACACATATGAATTTAATGAATAATCAAACACATAATATGCTAACATAAATACAGTTACCATTATGCTCAAAATGCACCATTACAGTAAGGTCAAGCCTTTTCTTTCCCTTTTCCTTCACTCAACCCTTCTTTTTATATATATACATAATAGACAAAAAATTAGAAAAATCACCATAAAACAATACACCTCTATAAATCAATCTAACCATATTTATATGACGTTGGGAACTCGTTGATCATTGGAAAAATATGAAAACTGAAAAACTCTTACCCGATCAAAAAATGATTACTATTCACCCATATGAAAAATCTTACAATTCCACTATTATTGCCCATTTTTTTCTTGCTTCTATAGGGTTCTAAGAACTATGGAAGGGTTGATTGAGGGATTGGATATGGGAGCTTTGTGGTGGACTAATAAAGGAAGAAATGAGGAAAAGCTTAAGGGACTGCAATAATGCTGTTGAGAAGAGAGGAAGTAAGGAAAAAGATATTTCACATTATTCCTATGTGACTAAAATTGAAGTTTTCTTTTATAGGAAAATTTGGCATTTCCCTCACTTTACCCTAATGGTCCCTAAACATTTTTCTTTGTAACCCATTAGTCCCTTAACTTCACTTCTTTCATATTTAGCGCTTTAAATGATCTCATATTTTCTCTAAATTATGTCCTTAATTTTATTATGATTAATACTTCCATTTAGTAGGATTAGTGTGACCTAGGTCTTGAGTAACATTATTCATCTTAGGAAGTACTATTTAGAACACTAAAATTTTTAGGATGTTACAGTTTGTGTCATGATTTGAACTTCTTTAAAAAAGTCACAATGCTTGAATAGGTATCCCAAAGACAAAGAAAACAAGTATTATAAATTAGCTAACTCTAGATAGAAGAGGGGAAATTTTATATGTAATTGACTGTCCTATATAGAAGAATTAAGAAATTATGTTTTTTTTTAAATAAGATTAGAAACTATACCAATTAAGTCCACTTAATTAAATGTTCTTTTTTTTTATTTTAGCTTTATGCTTTTCGTTGAATGATTGTTGTGAGCAATATTATGAGAATGATATTTTTTAGTGAACCAACTAATTACTTCCAAGTGATTAGTAAAAATAATAAAATCAATGAAAAGAAAAATGGTAACTTTTTCTGTATATATCATGGAATGAAAAAAATTATTCAATTAAAGAATCTCAATTATAATGAAAAAAAGTCAAATAACCAAATGGAATTTGTATCGATTTAAGCAAATGAAGAAAATGAATTTGCATATATATGTATGTGTGTGCACACATGTGAACCCGTCATATATATTATACTTCTATTGACCCCAATGTATCCTATTATAAATCTCCATTAATCATTATTATTAGTCCTTTTGTCTTTAATCTACCCATAAGAAAACCTAATACACTAAGCTACTAGTTTAATTATTGTAGATTTTTTTTATTTTACTAAGGACGAGGCGGTTAGTGTTTGGAGTAGCCACCTGGGTCTACACCAAGACTACTAATCTTTTGCCTACAAAGGTTTCATAATCATATCTTTTTAATGCCCCAATAATATACCTTTCTTAATATTTGAACATTTATCAATCTTATATCATGTAAACAAGCATTTAATTTAAAGCATTCATGTCACCATTTCGCTTAAAGAAAATAATTTACAACATTCAAAATGCACAAAAAAGCATAAATTTGTATTGAACATAAACAAATCGGGTTATTTATTAGTTGTTGTTTGACATGGCAACTACCTATAATTCTATAGGAATTGATAGTAATTTCCCAACTCCCACCTTTAAGAGATTATACTTTGTTAAAATTCATTTTATATCTAACTTTTACTAAAGAAAACTCAAAACCATTTTATTAAGAAAACACTAATTAATTTGATAATAAAGCATTAATGTGAGGTTAGGCTTTTAATATGTAAAACAAGTTATTAAATTACCTATTACAACCCAAAATAAGTAAAAGAATTAAAAGATTCAAAATAAAAAAGCAAATGTATTGTAAACTATTTGGTTTTTTCTATACATCGAAGAGTCCATATGGACTCCTTAAGGCTTTTGTGACACTCCTCATTGGATTCCCAAAGGAACCTAATAAGTGGTGCACTTCCTGCTAGGTCACCCATCCTGAAATTTCTTCCATGCTAATTCATTTAACTTTTTCTTATTTTGTAATATTTAGCTCTATTTAACTCTAAATTTATTCTTGTCTATCCTTATACATTACTTAGGGTCATACCATATTATTGATGCCAACATTGGTTAACTATAGGTTAGCTAGGTTTTTCCTAAAATTCAACAGCATAATAGCTATCCAAGTCACTACCCAAAAATTTGAACCTATAAAACACACTACTATAACACATATTCACATCTCCTAGACTCTTTTGGTCACCAAGGTTTGAACCTAACATCATTATTCTATCAAAAATCAACACAAGCCTCAAGCTATAATCAAGAAAACACAATTTAGATCCTCAAGCTCACATATCATCAACAAGAGCCATACATACTTAAAACAATTAATAACTTCCTTATTACTACAGAGTTTGTACTTATATAATTACATTACATGTCCTTTATATACATAACACCCATTCCCACCTCAATATATAAAGTGTAAAACTACACAAAATATACATAACCTTTTATCAAAAATTTCCTCTAAACTCTGACTACATACTTTATGAAGCTACATCTTTGTTCGAGTTACCTACGCACCAAGATAGGTATATTGAGTTTAAAATGTACTCAGTGGTGAATTCAAGCATTTAAAACATGTTAGGTAGTTTGTCCATACATAGATAGTCATAATATTAACTTATTCTTATTATTAG
Organism: Hura crepitans; assembly: GCA_948208565.1. Taxonomy (NCBI): domain Eukaryota; kingdom Viridiplantae; phylum Streptophyta; class Magnoliopsida; order Malpighiales; family Euphorbiaceae; genus Hura; species Hura crepitans. Next base: position 7,731 of record CANXYI011863212.1, read on the forward strand.
GTCCAATTTACAATAATCATGTGCCAAATTACCAAATTACCCTTGCAATAGTTCATGTCAATAAATCCTTCATTTAATAATTAGAGACCAAGCAAATCATAGTTTTTAAATAATTCATAAATATAGCATGCATAACCTTTACTAATAAAGCCAATAAGTATTACACATGTAAAATTATGAAAATACCCTTAGATATACCTTTTGTAGTATTATTCAAATAATTAGGCCCAATTAAGCATTTTAATGCTTATTAATTCTTGTGTAATTCATATGTTGTTTATTTTATTAATTTATCTGGCCTAACTAGAAAGACGACACTAGCATACACTAGTCCTAGAGGGAATAAAATAGTATAGTGATCCACATTATGGACCCTGACCGCTACAGCAGCCTAATTTAGTTATCGTACATAAGGTGAAAATAACGAGATGTGTTCTATCCAATAGATTGGTCTTTCTAATAGACTAGTATAGTAGCCCTTCAGGACATTAGCCACTGTATCGACCCTGTTTAAAGATTAGTGATGGCATAACTAGGTTTGCCTAGCAGATTGGTCTGTGTAATAGACTAGTGTAATGGCCCTCCGGGACTTATGCCTCTGCACTGGAAAAATTTAAGAAACTAACATTAGGTGGGAAGAGTAGATAATTGTGTATCCAAAAAACTAGTACAGTGGCCCTGATTTAGACAAAGGCCATTATACTAGCCCTATCTGAAAAATAAACGTAGCTGCTAAAATCTCTACGTTGAGCAATCAACACATCTAATGGGTGTCCAACTAATAGGCTATGGAACTTAATTTATGTTCACTCCTTCACAAATTAACTTATTATAATATTTAAGAATGAAAGATAGTCTGCTATGAATTTTATTGTGCAGTTTAATTTTAGCCCTATCAGGTATGGCCATAATTAACCTGTACCAGGTAAATTCCCAAGAGTGTTTTCAAGTATTGGAATTGCCAAAACATAAAGTATATTATGCTTGAATTTATTGCACCACTATTTCTCAAGTATTAGCCATTTACTATCCATTGGTATTTTTAGTTCAGGGAATGGTTAAATTGGATAGTTATAAGTCATTATGTTAAGTTTCACAAGCTAATTTTCGTTCTAATTCTCAACATTTTTTAGTGTAGTTTTTGACATTATTTCCATAATGTTCATAGGCCCAAAGACATATAATCACTAGGCCATTTCTAAGGCCAAAATATAGGAATCAAAGCCATAATATAATCACATAATATAGCCCTAAAAGGCAAAAATTATAGGCATATTGTTTAATCACAAGTTATTGCACTTAAAGACACATTACAACCTAATTTGAAGTCTTTTCTAGTCAAGTTTAAGTTTATTTTACGTGCCAATTCTTAACCCCATATCATGCCATTTTCTAATCATATATATTAACCTTATTCCATGCCAAACAAACTAAGCTAGACATGCTCTCATTATCATACCTTATCATACATAAACATTGCCCAGATGTTATCAATATTTCCACGCCATTTTCATTTACTTAGCTCTTGGTATAGCAATCCATTAGCCTTAATCATGCATTTTCATGGTGTTTATCACACAGTCTACCTTTTATCCAAAGCCTAAACACATACATACACAATTTCATGCCAACTTGGGTAGTTCATACATGCCATAAGCCTCGACCACAAATGACTTTGCATGTTTTCATACAATAATCCACATTATCTCATGCCAAAAACAACCTTTATCCCTAGCATAAGTCCCTTTTCATGCCATCCTAGGTCAATTAGCCAAAGCCTATGCCTCGGCCAATACTTAGATCACATTAATACACACTTTGATCAAGCCATCCATATTTCAATTCATCATTACACATAAATTATATCTAATATATATACACTATCTACTTAATCCCTTAGAAACATTGCTTAGCCACATGCAAAAATAGTGCACTGATCCACATTTTAGACCCCAACCGCTGCACTAGCCTAATCTATTTATTGCACCTAAGGTGCATAAAAATAACAATGTGTGTTCTATCCAATAGATTTTTTTATCTAATAGACTAGTGCAGTAGCCCTGTAAGATATTGGCCGCTGTATTGGCCCTGTTTAAAGATTAAAGATGGCATAACTAGGTTTGCCTAGTAGATTAGTCTATGAAATAGACTAGTGTAATTGCCCTTCGAGACTTATGCCTCTACACTGGAAAATTTAAGAAGCTAGCCTTAGCTGCCAAGAGAAGACAATTATCAATCCAACAAACTACTACAGTGGCCCCAGTTTAGGTAGAGGCCACTGTACTGGCCCTATCTAAAAAATAAACTGTGTAACAACTACTAAAATCTATAAGTTAACCGATCAACCAATCTAATGGGTGTCTAAATAATGGGCCATGGAACTCAATTTATGTTCATTCCTTCACAAATTAACTTCTTATAATATTTAAGAATGAAAGATAGCCAGTTATGAATTTTGTTGTGTAGTTTAATTTTAGCCCTGTCAGGTATGGCCATAATTAACCTATACCAGGTAAATTCTCAAGACTATTTTCAAGTATTAGAATTGCCAAAAATTGAAGTATATTATGCTTGAATTTATTCTATTATTATTTCTCCAATATTAGCCATTTACTCTCCAGTGGTATTTTTGTTTCAGGTAATGGTTTAATTGGATAGTAATCGGTCATTATGTTAAATTTCACAAGCTAATTTTGGTTTCAATTCTCAACATTTTTCAGTGTAGTTTTTGATATTATTTCCACAATGTTCATAAGCCCTAAGACATACAATCACTTGGCCATTTCTACGGCCAAAACATAGGAATCAAAGCCATAATATAATCACAAAATATAGCCCTAAAAGGCACAAATTATAGGCACATTGTTTAATAACAAGTTATAGCCCTTAAAGCCATATTACAACCCAATTTGAAGTCTTTTCTAGTAAAGTTCAAATTTATTTTACGTCCCAATTCTTAACCCCATATCATGCCATTTTTTAATTATGTATATTATCCTTACTCTATGCCAAACAAACTAAGCTAAACATACTCTCATTATCATGCCTTTCATACATAAACATTGCACACATGTTATCAACATTTTCACGCCATTTTCATTTACTTAGCTCTCGGTATAGCTATCCATTAGCCTTGAACATGCATTTTCATGGTGTTTACCACACAATTTAGCATTTATCCAAAGCCTAAACATATATTCACAATTTCATGCCAACTAAGGTAGTTCATACATGCCATAAACCTCGACCATAAATAACTTTGTATGTTTTGATACGCTAATCCACATTATCTCATGCCAAAACCATCCCTTATCCCAAGCAAAAGTCCCTTTCCATGCCAACCTAGGTCAATTAGCCAAAACCCATGCCTTGGCTAATACTTACATCACATTCACACATACTTTGAACAAGCCATCCACATGCCAATTTATCATTACACATAAATTATATCTAATATATATACACTAATATACTTAATCCCTTAGAAATCGTGCTTAGCCACATGCAAAAATGGTTCAGTGATCCACATTCTAAACCCTAATTGTGGCACCAGCCTAATTTATTTATTGCACCTAAGGTGCAAATAACGATGTGTGTTCTATCTAATAGATTGGTCTATTTAATACACTAGTACAATGGCCCTCTATGACATTGGCCACTGTATCAGCCCTAATTAAAGATTAGTAATGGCATAACTAGGTTTGCCTAGTAGATTAGTATATAAAATAGACTAATGTAGTGGCCCTTCGGGACTTTTGCCTTTACATTGGAAAATTTAAGAAGCTAGCCTTAGGTGGTAAGAGAAGACAATTGTCTATCCAACAAACTACTA
>CANXYI011863262.1:0-14793 GCA_948208565.1 Hura crepitans
AGTCTCCTAGTTCATTTAATTACAATTATGCCACTGGTATTTTCATTCAATTTAATCATTCAATGATTTGACATGAATCAGGTATGTATATTAATTTAATTTAATTTAATAGGCCCGACTAGATAAAGTACACTAAAGACACTGGACCAAGAGGGAATAGAAAAGGTGTGTAGTAGCCCACATTTTAGACCCCGACCACTACACTAGCCCAATCTAATAGTAAAGATCAATTCATATGAACCTCCTAATACTAGATAAGGGATAATAGGGATTAGTCCGTAGACCTCCCAATACCCTAAACAAATCAACAGCAAGTAACTTTGTGGATAGCAGGGATCAGTCCATAGACCTCCCAATATGCAACATATCAACATCAAACATCTCTAATGGATGGTAGGGATCAGTTTGTAGACCTCCCAATATCCAACAAATCATTAACAAATATTTAGCAGCTACTAATCTTTAGTTGATCGGTCAATCCATCCAGTGGGTGTCTAACTAATGGGCTATGTATCATTATTTTATGTCTATTTACTTACTAATCATCATTTTATAATATTTATAATCCATTAAGAGTCAATTATGAATTTATTTCCAAAGTTAAATTTTGACCTAGACAGTTACGAGTCCATTTTAGTCTTACCGGACAATTACAGGCCATTCTCAGAGAACAATTTGAGGTCTCTTTACTAGGCATTTATAAGTTTAATTTAAGCCCAATTCATGTCATAAATCTAGGTCTAGTTATATGCAATTCAATTACCATTTATAGGTCACTTTCTAAATAGTCAATTTGATAAGACAGTTATAGATCACTTTTCCCATTTTCGCACACTGATATTGGCCTTTAGCCACTATTCACTAGCACCATTCCATGTCAAAACAACATGACGTTATAGGCCATCTATCATCTCACAATACACATATCATAATGCCATTCATATTGGCCTAAAATACCATTCCCAATTTATTATACAAATGGTACCAATAACAATTCAAGTTTAGACTGTTTTAGGTCATTTTTGCCTATGTTTTAAAAGTCCATTACCAAACTATTTTACACTCCAATTCTTAATCATATTTTTCAAACCAAGCTTACTAATTTACATGTCATATTTCTATTCTTGATTGCACATGCTTCATGCCAATTTCACGCCATGTATCACATCCTTATGACATCATACTAATCATGCACATCACCTATCATAACTTATCATACTTACCATGTTTCCCCCATGGCATACATACCTCTCGGCCATACATGTTTTATAGCCATATACATGCATTTTTCCATAAGTTGTCACTCATACTTGTCATATATTATCATCCTAGCATATGTGTACATGTATATACCTCATGTCATGCATACCATGCCATCACACAACCCATACATGTCTCAGCCACACGTACCATGCCATGACACATATACATATACCTTAGCCATACATGTCACACACATGTTCATGCATTATTTCACTAAATTCACCACCTATACATGTATTCTTATACCAACACCTAATTTTTATTATGATTCACACATCATATACATAATATACATGCCATAAACCTCACTCATGCCTCTCAGCCACATCAAATCCATAACCATAACCATGCCTTTCCTCACTATACACATACACAACCTATTAAATCCATAACATACACACCATACACTAACATAAGCCATACATACACATGCCTAACACCTATCACACCCACATATAAGCTCTTGGCTAAAAAGAGGCCATACCCATCTATGCATTTCTTTCATCAAAACACCCCACAAATCACTCAAATATCATGGAATTACCACCAAAATAAGCTTAGTTCACAATTACCCTCACATTACCCATCATAACCACAATTTCCATATAACAATTCCACACAACTACACTTGAAATAAACATGGCATGCCTCAAATACATTAAATTCACATGCCTTACTCTAATTTAAAGCTTTTCCTACCTTTTTAGCACTTCATTTTCCTTATGGAGCATCACGCCTACCTTGGCCTACATACACATATATATGACTTAGAAAAATCCTAAAAAATTCCATATACCTCTAATTAAAAATCTAAGAACATGGCTTAGAATGATGAAATCCCCTTAAAAGAAAAAAGAAAAATGGAAAAGAACACTTACACATGAAATTGAATTTGAGGTACCCTTTATATGTACACCTAACCTTGCTTAATTTTTCTTGACTTTTATAAGCATCAATGGTGACTATGAACTTTGTAAATCATTTCTTCACTAATTAAGGGGATTTTTAGTGATCATTTGGTAAGGAATAAAGGGAAGAAAAGCTCAAAAATGGGGATTGTTAGGCAGCAATGGTGTCAGCTGCAAAAGAAGGAGAAATAAGGGAGAAAGGTGGAGGAGAGGTGATATGGCATCTTGGTGAAATGCTTAGGTGGCAAGAATATTTATATGCAATAGTGGGTGCCTTGGGTGATGACATGTGGCACCCGAGCAACTCGAAAATCTCAATTTATAGCTGTAACTTCAAGAAATTTTTTTAAATTCACTCGAACCTCCAAAGATTTTTACGTCAATTTTACAAATCCTTAATATGGCCTATTTAGGGCCTTTTAAAATTTTACAACCAAATTCCATCGGCATGACAATTAACTAGTTTCCTCGATTTACATGAAAATCTCAAAATTAAGGAAAAATAGCAAATGACCTCAGAATTTCAAAATTCCTTCACCAATGGCCTTAGAGGAATTTTTGACCTTTAGGGTATAGTATTTTCAGGTTTATCCGAGCACATCCTGAGTCATTCCCAGCCTAAGTCCATCTGAGCCTATGACCCACTAGATTTTAACCTTAAAATAATGTATTAATTTTGCTAAATCTTTAAATTAAATCATTTCCATCATTTTCAAGCCCCTTAAGATTTCATGACTAGTACACCTCACCTTAGGCCTTGTGAAGGTGACTTGACACCCTAGGCACATTTTTCGAGCCTTGAAAGTACTATTTATGAAGCCTCGACTTATAGGTATTACAAAGCTGATACCAACTCAGAAAAGTCTTGAATCTTCATAGGAGCCATATTCACTTTGATATCCACTTTTAGCCCCTTCTCAAATCTCTTGCATCTATCAACTTCTATCTAAACCATGTCATTGGCACATCTACTCAGCATGGTGAAATCCTTCTCATACTCAGGTATTGACTTATGTCTTTGCTTAAGGTCAACAAACTTTTATCTTCTAGCATCCATGTACTACTTATAAATTTACTTCTTCTAGAACTCCTCTATGAGTTAATCCCATGTCAAGTCAATCTCATTCTTGTGTTTTATCAAAGCTTCCCACCACTTGATTGCTTCTTTTTTTAGTAAAGAAGTGGCACAAATAACTTTCTCTTTAGGTGTGGACTTGAGCTGCTGCATAATTCTGGTGGTTTTATCTAACTAGTACTTTATTGCACTTACATTTGTAATACCTCTACCTATAAAATCTTTGGCTCCCATCTTTTTGATTCTTTCAAGGTAAGTCTTCTGGAGAGCTTAGGGTACTGGAGGTGATTGCTGAACTGGTGCAGGCAATCGTTGTGTTACTCCTATGGTTTGTCTCAATAAATCTAACATCTCTCTTAAGGACACTGGTGGTACTTGTGTAGTTGAGGATGCTTGCCTAGCATCACTTCTAGAGGTAAACCTAGCTCTATCAGATCTTTTCCTAACCATAGGTGAAGCATGGCTCTCAACCTCTTCCTCACTAAAAGGCGTATTTAAACTCATAGGTGGAGCATGGCTCTCAACCTCTTCCTCACTAAAAGGCGTATTTAAACTCATTGCAAGATATAGGCAAAAGAACATATTATAAGCCTCAACACTATATTATCATGTAATGTAAGTTATAAACTAATGGCATTTATACATAACCCTTAGACACTGGGGAACACCTAAACTAGAGCTCTAATACCACCAAATGTGACACCCCTTACCCGAATCAATTGCTGAACCCGAATAAGGGATGCGCACATAAACATGTTATCGAACTTACTTATCCCATATAATGTTACTCAAAAATATGAGTAAATTAAAAACCTCTTTCAAAACATGTTCGATTTAAAAATTTAAGTCTCAAAAATTCTACTCTTAAAATAATTAAGATCCATTTACCAAGTTACATTCATTTTAAGAATCCTCATGCCAAAAATGCAGTAACGTAACATTTGTACCAGTGCACTATCCCAAAATAAATAGTAACATGTATATAAAAATAACACTTCTATATATCATTCATCTCATTCTCAATATTATTTTGGTCCTTCTGACTATCCACAATCGTAACACATCTCAATATCAAAAACATTATCAAATAAGTAACAAAATACCGTTTAAAAATTGTTTAAACAATTACAAAATAATAACAATCCCATATTAGGCCCAATCCCTTTTATGTTACATACAAGTGCCATCTAATCATTTACATCACAAAAATAATATATACAAATTAGCAAAATACCCAAAAAGTAGCTTGCTCTTAATTTGTAACAAGTTTAAGTCTTTGACTCTAATTTGGTTTTTTAACCTATGCATCACAAATAAAATGATGCGTTCAGCAAATTTGCTTAGTGATGAAATTAAGGAAATTTGAGGTGCTTATGCATGCATCAAGCATATGAATTTTGAAATGGCAATTTCATGTATATAGCTATGTTCATATATGCTCATTTCATACTTATAGCAAAAAAATAAGTCATATAGTCATGTATCAATATCATAAATATAAATCTTCATCAGACTGTCCACATCTAACATTACATCACAAACAAATACCTTAATAATCAACAACTAAGGCTCACATACCAAACTTGAAGGTCATTACAAAACTCTAAAGTCATTTTTGGACTCTAAAATCATTATCGGACAAATGGTCATAATCTAAACCCATAGGTCATTACTAAACCCGAAGGTTATTAAATAGACACTATAGTGTCTTAGCAGTTGCTAAACCCCTAGTTGATGGATCAACCTATCCAATATAGGTTGTTAACTAGCGTAACCTAATCACTATGTTTTACTTTTCTTGTTAAACCAATATAATAGCTTAATGATATTAAACATGGTGAATAGGCCACCATATGACCAGCCAGGTAACTATATTTATTATTCTCATTTTAGGTATGCTAAAGCTCAAAACATTGCATAAAACAACTTATACACATCATTCAAATGATATCAACATTACTCATGCCCATATACAATTTCTCATAATATATCATAAGCATATTAGGCATGATATCCATCAAAAGAAACTCATTATGCCTTAATCAAATTTTAGCACATAATGTTCCAACTACATCATATACATGTAAATCCAACATATCAGGCATGTAAAAATCAAGAACATACTGATATCAAATTCATTCAGCAATAATATGTATATACACAGAAGGTGAGCAACAATCTACTATCTTTTTCCTATGCATCGAGAACACTGACACACTGAGTATACACTCAGTGATGAATTTAATGTAATATGAATTATTTCATGCATACATGCAACACACTACATGCTACCCTATGGTCAAGTATACTATTCACACTAATAGTACCAATTACGAATGTAAGCTAGTTATATAATATTAAATCTAGTTTATTTAATTCTATGACTTATTATAGTTAAAGATAGTTAACTCCTAATTTCCCTTTCTTATTTATCCTAATAAGTTATACAAGTCTAGCTCCAGTGGCACCTAAGTTTACTCATTATTATCTCTTAGGCCCATACTAAAAAACCCACACTTTAAGACACTAGATAATGAGATATAACACATGCAGTAGCCTACATTTTGGGCTTCAGTAGCTGCACCTATCCACCTCTAACTGATAGTAGGGATCAGTCATAGAACCTCCCAAAATTAAAGGGGTAGGGATTAGTCCTACTAGACCTCTTAATAGCAATAGGGATTGCAGGTGTAATGCCCATTTTCTGAGGCTCTATGAACAGTGCCACTAGGTCTAGAAAGTGTGCTCGAGGTGCCGGGTCACTTGCATATAAACCGAGGTAGTGACAGTGATTAGGAAACTTTAAGAGGCTCTAATCAGATGAAAATAGCAAATTTAAAAATTTAGCAGAATTAATAATTCATTTCAAACTACAAGCTACCCCTCGATGCAATAAATTTTTTTTTGGTCGGGATTAACTCGGGATGTGCCCAGATAGACCAAAAAATATTAGACCCTGAAGCTCAAAATTACACTAAGTCCATAGGTGAAAGAATTTTTAAAATTGGAGGTCGTCAGCAAATTCGCATAATTTTTTAGGTTGGTACATAAATCGAGGAAATTTGAAAACTGCCCTATCGAGGAATTTGGCCACAAAAATTTATGAGCAGGTAAAGGGAATTAAAATATGAATTTTAAAATAAACAGTGTAATTTTTTGAGGTTCGAGTGAATTACTATGAATTTTTAAAGTTTGCCAAAAAACTAAGATGGTTCGAGAAGTTTCGAGATAGCCTTGTCATGTTAAAAGGGGCCCCACACCATGCCAAGTGGCAAACCTCACTTGACATGTGGAATTCCACTAAGTGGGATAAAGAAATTTCTTCCTCCCTTCCCTACTATTATAGATGCTAAGAAGGAGGATAAATAGGCATAACTACTTCAATTTTTTATCAAAAATAGTGATTCTAGTTTCTAAATTTAATTTTGTTTATTAGGCACCATAGCAAAAAAGAATTATGGAAAATGGACTTCTTAATTTGGAGATAAAATTCATCAAAGGTCACTAGTTCAGACAGTCTAGAATGTTGACCCTTAGGTGAGTTCAAGGCGGTATCTCCCCCATTTTTTAGGATTTTGGCTACCATTTGATCCTAGATTATGCTTAACACCTATGTGATTGTGTGTCTGTGTGAGGTGTTTGTGGCAATTAGATAGTAAATAGAAGTTCATGAAGGTGGATAAAGTCACCATGGAAGGACTGACAACTTATGCAATTAGGGGATTTAAGTGTTTTCTCTTAACAAGTAAGTGAATTCCATCATTTACTTCATGCCCCTTTAATTTTTAGTAGTTGCTTTTAGGTTTAATCATAGTTTGAGTTCATAAAGTTGCTTGGATATGTATTTTCTTGGAGGGTTATTGTACATGGCATGAGAGAATGAGGATGATATGAGTTTTTGATAAAAATGTAGTCATATTGATGCTAAATTTTAACTTTGTCAAAAGGCTTACAAAGTGGTAAAGGCTTGGTTATGGTGTTTAAGGTGTGTTATAATGTTTAATATATGTTTATGTTGATTTTAATATTGGTATGTAATGGGAATTTCTTACAAAATAATGTGGAAATGCATATTAGGCATGATAGGAGTAAGTGATGAAGAGTTTATCTCTAGCTTGGTAGGGTGTATGGCATGTTGTGATCCTTGGTGTTTAAGAATGGCAATATACATACATTAGATCTAGTATGCATGAATTGGTGATACAACATGTGTTGAGATTGGTTGATGCAAAGTGCCATTGGAACCTAGTAGTGGCCGAGGCATATGCTATTGGAAAGTGATTTAAATTAGCATGGTAATGAATGTGCATAAGTATGTTTGTGTTTACACTAGAGAGACAAGGTAGTATGTGTGCTAAAAGGCATAGAAATGCATGATGAAGGCTAAAAATGGGTTGAACCTAAAAGCTATGTTAGTGTAAATAGATATGAAAGTGATGGAATATGCATGTACTAAATATACATAAAATAATGTATCTATGTGAGCTATAATGGCCTAAATTATTTAAGGCATGAATATGGTTAATGTGTACTTTAAGATGACATGAAATTAACTCATAAAGTAATATGGAACCTAGTTTGAAAGGACCTTATAATTTTCTAATAAATAAGTGCCTAAAGTGGCTTATAACTTTGCCTTAAAGAGGTATAGTTGGCAAGTACATAATGTGCTTGGATTATGTGACTTGAATGGCTAGTATGGTGTGACAATTTAACTTAGCTTATGAGGACCTTGAATTGAACAATACATATGGCATGATGATACTTGAAATAAACTTTGAGAATGTATCTTTAAATCACTAAAAAGGTTGAACTAGAACTATAGAAATGGCCTAGAATAATTGCTTAAAAAAGTGACTTGAAATGAACTAAAAAATGGCAATTGTGCCTATTGTTTGGCCTTGGAAGTGGCTTAGGTATAACTAGCTTTAGGCCTATGAATGTGCGTAACAAGATGTTAAAAACTATGTTAAAATTAGAATTAAAATAGTCCTATAAATGTGTCTTGAAAAGTGGTCAAAATGACCTATAACTGTCCAGTTTACCATTACCTGAACCAAAAATGCCACTGGACAAAAAGTATTAATTTCTTGAGAAATAATGCTATGATAAATTACAACATGTTCAACCTTGTATATTGGTAATAACAAAACTTAAAATTAATTTGGGATTTTTACCCGATAGAGCCAAAATATGGCTATACCAGACTGATTGAAAAATAAACTGTGTAATAAAATTTATAATTAACTATATTTGCAACTTGAATATTATAAGAACACTATTAATCAATAAATGGACTTAAAATGAGCCACTTGGCCCATTAGTTAGACACCCACTAGATGGGTTGACTGGTCAACTTAGGGATTCAACAGCTGCTAGTTGTTTGATGTTCAGGCAATGATGTTCATTGTGGCTAAGAGGCCTACGGGCTAATCTCCATTATGTCACACAGTTGATGATGATCATTTGTGGTTAGGGAGGCTTACAGGCTAATTTCTATTATGTCACACGATTGGTGAGATTCTTTGTGGCTGGGGAGGCTTATGGGCTGATCTCCATTATGTCATATTCCTGATGATGATTATTTATGGTTGGGAAGGCCTATGGGCTGATCTCTATTATGTCACATAGATGTTATTTATTTGTGTTTGAAGAGGCTACAGGCTGATCTCTATTATTGCACATATACCGATGCAACGACATAGGTCCAGAATGGGGACCACTGCACCAGTTTATTTTTCCTCTATATCCAGTGTCTATAAGAGATGTCTTCTAAGTTGGGCCAGTTAAAAGAATTAAATAAGATTAATAAATTCATCTATGACTGTGAAGCTGGATGCAACGACATTTTAGTAATTTTTCACTGATAATGAATAAATGCTTAAAATGGTATAGTATATGCATGAAGTGACTAATAATGACTTAAGACATAAATCATGTGGCTTGTGATAAATTAATTAGATAATTACGGGCAGAAATACCCTAGGTGTAAAACAATAATTATGCATGCTAGTTTCTTTAACTGAACTGGGATATTAGTATAAGACTAGAATAAAATTATAATACATGGATTAACCTTTGGACATGTTTTTAATCATTTAATTCACCACTGAGTATTTTTATACTCAGCATACCTATTTTGCTATGCAGGTACCAAGGTTAAGGATATCACCTTGTAAAGCGTGCAGTAGAGTTCAAAGGACATTCTTGAGAAGACTAATAATGTATAGATGTTTGATTTTGCACTTTATGTACTCAGGGGGGAAAATGGGTGTGATGTATATAAGGGGTACAAGGTAGTATCTGTATATAATGGGTTGTTCTGTAATAATCCATGTGATGGTTTTCTTATTTACCTGTGATCTATATGCATGCTTGTGAGCCTGAGGCTTTATATGTTTTTGTTGTGGCCTGAGGCCTATGACTATTGTGTGTTAGATGATGTTGATAGGTTGATATTTGGGGGGACTAGAAGGGTCCGAGAGATGTGATAGATTATATTGAAGTCTTTACAGGTGGATATAAATTTTGGGATAGTGACCAGGGCAACCATTGTGCTGCCAAATTTTTAGATGATACCAAAATGCATTAGATTCTTTCTATAATGGTTGAAACATGATAAAATGAACCAAAGTGGATTATAAGAATTGACCTTAAGGAATTTGGAATCAAACAGAGTTGTCTAGTGTAGTATAAGTAAGAGTTAAATAAATGAACATGGGGGAAAATTTTAGGATGGGTGACCTAACAGGAAGTGCACCGCTTATTGGGTTTTGTTGGGAATCTAGTAGGGGGTGTTATAGTAGGAATCAGTCATAGGGACCTCCAAATATCACAAATCTCAACACATATGGATAATAGGGATCAGCCTATATGAGCCTCCTAATATTCAAACAATATGGGTAGTAGGGATCAACCCATATAGACCTCTCAATATCCAAGTGTGCAGGGCTTATAATTAGAACCTCGGCGGCTGCACCCACCATACCATATAAACAAGCAACGATCCATATAGACCAAAGCCCCTAGTAGCTGCTAACTCCCTAATTGACCAATCAACCTATCTAGTAGGTGTCTAACTAATACCAACACTAATTATTATTTAACCCTCCATTATAGGTTATTTGACACATGCTTAATTCATTTCCCTTTCATTAACATCATACAAATTATATGCACATTTTCATTCTTACTGAGCCATTACTTTAGGCACCCTACGAACTTAAGGTTCACTATTCATTTAGTCTATTTCACATGCCCATAATCCCTAAACATTTATGCCATTATTTGCCTAGTTTATGTTACCTCAACATACTTACATAACATCACATGGATTTTGTGTATTGACATTATATTTAACAATATTTCACACATCTAATTTCTACCATTCACTTCTAGTTAAGTGATGCTCATTTTTACATAATTATATGCATAATTCATGCCAATTTCCATTAAGCCTCACAACTATCCCTTCCTCACATGCACATATACATTATGGCTATTACACCCTAAGGTATACACATTTCATTTCTTTTAATCTCACATCATCATTAGGCTTGACATTAACTTATTAACATTTTAACATGTCGTTTTCTCATTACTGACATATACACATACTTACTCTCTCTCAAGACACCATTCGGCCATACACCACACACACACTCACATTCTTTTCTCATGCATTCTCCACATATTCAAGTTTAATAGGCTCACCATATTACACTTACACATATATCACATACATTTACATACATATATATATATAATGTCACATTTCCATACACATAAACACATACACATGTGAACACATATATTATATACAACACATATTACATTAAATTCACTTACCTAAAGCTGTAATGCACCCTAAATCACTTTCTCAAGAATTAATTTGCCTTTACTCCACAACTTCTTTTCCTTTTCCTATAAACATAATAAAACTTAGGGTTTGAAAATTTCTCAAAAATTATATACACTTCCAAATTAAAATCTAACTATATGGTTATTCTTTGCACATTTAGGGCTACTCAATCATAAAATAAAAACTAAGAAAAAACCACTTATACTCACTTTGAACACTATTCACCAAGTGTTCAAAACTCTAAAATTAAGCACTTTCCTTGAAATTTGTCAATAGATTTAGCTATAGGAGACCATAGAGGTAAAGATTGATATAAAACTTGGGGGATTTAGCTTACTCTAGGGGAAGAAATGAAGAAAAAGAAAGGGAAAAGAGAGAGAGAGGTGGTTTCAGCCACTTAAGGAAAGAGGAGAAAGATGAAGTGGGTGGCACATATGACACCCCTACACATCTGCCACCTTTCATATTAAACCCATGGATGATCTAGATCATGCCATGTGTCAATCCAACAGCCCATATTAATCTAATTTTCATTTTATGCTTTAAAAATTCAAATTAATTATTTGAGGCCTACAAAATTCATGCTTTTAGTGCCAAAAGTTCTTAAAAGTCCCAATTAAGGGGCCTCTAAAATCTAGGGTTAAAACTCTAAAGGGAACTAGGTCAATTATTCACTCGCATAATTAAAAAATTTTGAATAAATATCAAATGACCTCAGAAAATCACAATTCCTTCACCATTGGATTATTTGGAATTTTTGACATTCAAGGTATGCTATTTTTAGGTCTATCTGAGCACATCTTAGGTCTTTCCCAGCATAGTGCTAGTTAAAGTTACTATTCACTAGTTCTCAGCCTAAAATAATTTATTAGTTCTGCAAAAAGTTTTAATTATTTCATTTTCATCATTTTTTGGCTCATTAAAGTTTTATAACTAATACTTCCCCTTCGATCACCATACGATGCCCTAGATACCTGAAAGACACTATTCATGCCTCAGGAAGTACTATTCATGAAACCTAAATTCTCAGGTGTTACACTCCTATAATACCTATCTCTTAATGTCTTCCTTATCAGGTACACATAGTTGGTCATGATTGTACAAATAACCACCTACTTTAATCTCATGCTCAGTAGGCTTTCTCTCTTTGATTAAACTCATTATGCATTGCAATTGTTCATCATCTTTCTGGGTTTCTTTTACCTGTTGAATTAAGTTAACTTTTACCTATAATTTAGCTAGCAAGGTTTTACCTATAATTCAACTAGCAAGGCCTTATTGTCTCGATATTGTAGCTAGACATTCACTGCCTTCAAGGTGCATAAGTGTTTTCACCTTAATACATCTACCACTATATTTGCCTTACCAAAATGGTAGTCAATCAAGCAATTATAGTCTTTGATTAACTCTATCCATCTCCATTGCCTCAAGTTAGTTCTTTTTGAGTAGGCAAATATTTCAGGCTCTTATAATCTATATAGACATAGCATCTTTCACCATATAGGTAGTGCCTCTATTTTTTTAAGGCAAAGAAGATGGTCGTTAACTCTAGATCATGAGTTGGATAGTTTCTCTCATGTGGCTTTAGCTGTTTAGTTGCATAGGCTTCCACTTTACCATCTTGCATCAACACATATCCAAGTGTATTATATGAGGCATCACTATAGATGACAAACTCTTTCTTGAGTTCTAGCTATGTAAGGATTGGTGCTTCTATCAATATGGCTTTTAACCTATCAAAACTCTCTTGGCATTTCTAATCCCACACAAAATTCACATCTTTTCTTAATAAACGAGTTATGGGAGCAGTAATCATTAAAAATCCCTTGACAAATCATCTTTAGTATCTAGCTAACCCTAAAAAGCTTTTGATTTTTGTCACATTATTCGAAGCTTTCCATTTTAACACAACCTTAATTTTTCTAGAGTTCACCCAGATTCCTTTAGCTAACATAATGTGTCCCAAAAATGTTACTTCATTTAGCCAAAATTCACACTTGCTTAGTTTAGCATATAGATACTTCTTTCTTCTTGACTACAACACCAGCCTAAGATGTTATTCATATTCCTCTTGAGTTTTAGAATACTTCAGGATATCATCAATAAATACCACCATAAATTAGACCAGGTATGGTCAAATATCTGGTTCATCAAGTCGATGAAGGCTGTGGAAGCATTAGTTAACCCAAATGGCATGACTAGAAATTCATAATATCTATACCTAGTGTGGAAGGCTATCTTTAAAATGTCAGATTCCTTTATCTGAAGTTGAAGATACTGGGATCTCAAGTCAATCTTTGAGAAGGCACTGAACTCTTTCAACTAGTCAAATAGATCATCAATTTAGGGTAGTAGGTATTTATTATTGATGGTCACCTTATTGAGTTACCTATAGTCTATGCATAGTTATAATAAACCATTCTTCTTCTTTACAAATAACAATGGTGCTCCCTAGGGTGAGATACTAGGTCTAATAAACCCTTTATCTAATAGCTCCTATAATTGTACTTTTAATTCTTTCAACTCTACATGTGTCATTATGCAGGGGCTATCGATATAAGTGTTGTGCCTGGGTACACCTCAATAGCAAACTCTATCTCACATTCAAGTGGCAACCTTAGTAGCTCATCTAAAAAGACATTAGGAAATTTTGCCACCATTAGTATTTGATTAACATTAGGTCCTGTCTATTTGGTGTCCACCACATGTGCCAAGTATGCTTAACAACTCTTTTGAATCAATTTTCTTGCTGGTACTGTCAAGATCACATTAGATAGAGAGTCAGTTCTTTCACCCACTACTGTAATTTCCTCTCCTTCTGTTGTTTAAAGAGTAAGCCTCTTATGTCGATAATCTACCGTGGCATTATGCCTAGACAATCAATCCATCCTTAATATGACATCAACTTCATTGAAGGGTAGCTTTACCATATTAGCAAGAAAAATGTGTCCCTAGATAGCTAAAGGAAAATCCTTATATACCTTTTTCACTATCACGTGTTTTCCTATTAGGTTGTTGACCATAATTTCAATTTCTAAAGGTTCTAACTAGAGGCCTCTATCTTGTGCTACTATGGTTCAAATGTAGGAGTGTTTAGACCCTGGGTCTACTAATGCCAAAACTAATCAGTCAAAGAACTAGAAAGTATCGACAATCACATCTAGGGGATCTATCTTTTCTCTGGCTTAGATTGCATACTGACATGTTGGTGCTCTCACCTCAGTCCTTTGGCTTTCCTCTGATCGAGGCCTCTGATTGGTTCCTATTTTATCTACCTTACTCTCCCTCTGTTGCTAGCTAGAGTAGGTGAAGAAGCTTAAAGCCTAGAAGAATCATCAATGTCTAGCCTCAATAGGCAATCCTTGAGTAGTGGCCTTTAGAGCTACATCTGTAACAAGCATTCGAGATCAATTTCTAATAAATGCCTCCATGTCTTCTGCCACAGGTGCCACATACTAGAAATGCACTTCTAGCTATAGAGGATAAAGCACTTGTGGCTAGCCTCTGCTGCTAACGGGGTTTGAATTACCCTAATGGGCCTAATCTCTAGGTAAAAGTTGATCTCTATAGTGCTGATGTGTTGAGGCCTCCCTTTTACTTTTTACTCTGGTACTAAGCTAGCTTAGCCCACTGTCAAAGACCTTTTCTTCTAGAAACTTTTTTGCCTCTTATAGATACTAGGTTTC
>CANXYI011863273.1:0-11814 GCA_948208565.1 Hura crepitans
AACAGCCCCATTAAAAATAAATAATGTTTTCCTTCAAAAATAAAATACTGCTGTGGCACACAAATTAAATAAATTGCAATTTTATTCTCAATCTTCGCGCGTTAACATGGCCGACAATATGTTAGATTTCTATGCAAAGGCCGCAGGAGAGATTTCTTGCGATATCGCTACTCTGGTCCTTCCGGACGACGGAATTCATGTCACTGCAGAGAAGATCTCTACATTAATCAAATCGGCAACGTTTCAATGGAATCGTACTGGCCAAGCTTGTTCGCCAAGTTGCAGAGGTGAGTCATCTCGTTTGACCTCATTATGAATTTTGGTTCTGGCGGCGATGCTGCTCCTATTGCCGTGGATGCGCAGAGGACTTGGCTGCCGCCTCCGCCGCTGCTCTTTAGGAGGAGGAGGAACGTCTAGTAATGGTAATTCAGATCATAAGAACTGCTTGAGTTTTTGAATGTATTTTCGTTTCAGGCCCAAAAAAATGGAGCTTACTTCAAAAATAAAATAAAATAAAAGAAACATAATAAATAGGTGTAATTCTCGTAATTTGGATGGGAGATGTGGGTAAGACAACCCTTTCTTAACTTTGTTTAATGATGAAAGAGTGGGGGAATTTTGAAGTGAAAGCTTGGGTTTGTATGTCTGATCTGAAGAGTTTGATGTTGCTAAGGTTAGAGAGCAATTTTGCAGGCAATTACTTCGGACAGGCTGTCTAGGAAGAAATTTCTGCTTGTCTTGGATAGTCTCTTGAATGAGAATCATGAAAGATGGCGTATTCTACCATTTGTGACAGTTGCTAGCGGAAGCAAAATAATCGTCACAACTCGCTGTGAAGGAGTTGCATCTAGTGGGCAATGTTTGGGGCTTTGTTAAAGTGTTACAGGATGATGAACGTATGTCACTGTTTCAGCTACTTGCTTTGGTAACTAAAAGTTTTGATTTATGCCCACATCTTAGAGATGGAGCAATAGCTAAAGGTGGGCTTACCGTTGGCTGTGAAAGCTTTTGGAGGAGTAAGCAAAATGGCGATGAATGGGAAGATATATTGAATAGCAAGATATTTGGATGTGCCAGGAGAAAGATGGTATTTTTCCAGTTCTAAAATTGAGTTACATGATCTTCCTTTACATTTCAAGCGATGGTTTGTCCACTGTGAGATATTTCCCAAGGATTATGAATTTAGTGAAAATGACTTAGTATGGTTTGGATGGCTGAAGGTTTCATGCAGCAACCAGAAGGAAAGAAGCAAATGGAGGTCTTATGTCTTGAATTTTTCCATGAACTATAATCAAGATCATTTTTTCAACAGGCAAGCCGCAATAGTTTCTGCTCATAATTCATGACTTAATTCATTATCCGTCTCTATCTATTGCTGAAGATGCGTGCTTCAGTTTGGCGGAAAGATTGGACAGTGAAGATTCCATCATGCATTTCGAAAAGGTTCGCTTTGCTTCCCTCAACAACCACCGGAATGACTTCTCAAGAATGCCTGAAGTCTTCTACAAAATGATGATTTGCGAACATTCCTGACATTACAAGCTCTTCTTGCTGCAGATTCAGATGGGTGGTGTTGCATGACTTGCTACCAAGATTGCAATGCTCAACGATATTGTCTTTGAGCGCCTATTGGATAATGGAGTTGCCAAATATAATTGGCAATTTAAAGCCTGTAAGGCACCATAATTTCCTCTAAGCTCTCTTTCCAACTTACTGACACTGATATTGCATGGACGCATCAAGCTTTCTGAGTTGCCTGCAGCAACTGGAAATCTCATCAATTTTCTACACTCCTAATATGAGATGCGACTGCGGATAGGTAAATTGGCAGACCTCCAAATCTTGCCAAATTATTCTAATAGGCTGAATCTCACAAATGCTCGGGTAAAAGGGGAAGCAAAATCCATCCTTTGAAGTCTTTCATACATTAAGGCAGGAGGATCAGCATGTGTAGGACACATCTCTGTTTTCTTTCAATGATATTTCTACTCTTAGTATTGTTTTCCTTAAGTGTACATTCAATGAAACATTTGTAAATAAACTATTATTTAAAATCTTAATACCAGATATTAAAGAAGCACTATTTCAATTATACATGGTTTCTCTTGTGCTGAGAATGGAGAAATCTTGATCTTACACTTGCATATTGAACAAAAACTCCACTTTTCTTTCGATCAATTCTCATCTGCAATAAATGACATGAATCATCACCCAAATGAAATGGATCCCACTTGTATAATGGCTCCATCCCTTCAAGCCAGCGCACACAAGTCCCCATTTATGAACGATAACAGGACCAAGTAAGCTGTGTAAGAAGAAGAAGGGGGGAACCCTACCCCTTACAGCAGGCAATAAGAATTTTAAGTCATCTAAAATTGCAGGCTATAGAACAAAGTAGAGTTGTCCCTATATTTATCACAATTTATTGTGTTGCTAAAAGCAGTTGCAGATCATACTCTTCTATCACTTAAACCAGTGAGATTTACAGAATTAAATTGTTTATATTTGATATTTCTTTTCCTTTTGGTGCAAATGATATCAGATTAGTGAGTTTCTGGAACAAAAGAAAAACTAAACAGTATTTTAAACTTGCAAACTAGTTACCAGAATAGTTCGTTCCTACTATTTTTTCTAATTTTTGAGTTAAAATAATGAAAAAGAAAATGAAGGGTATAGGTGATGACATGAATGACTTCTTTATGAGTAGCAAAAAGTAGTTGTGACAGCTTAGATTCATTTCAGACCTTAATCAAGTTTCCAGAACTGCTCAAATTGAAGGAATTTAGCAGACAAATCTTCTGCTTCTGTTATAGAAGACCTAAATTCAGAACTTGTATTTATTACAATGTTGAAATTTGCAGCAACAACAAAGCTTAATTTCATATTAGATGGAGTTATGTCATATAGATTCTGCCTCAAAACCTCTGTGTCCAAGACACAATGTCAAGTTTCCTGTTTCTGCCATAGGCACTAGTGTCTTTAGCTGGCAGCGATTTGACACCATTAATAGCAAGAATTTAGAATAGTGGCCCTCTAACGTACTAGCTTCATGAAAACTCAACCTACCAAGAGACACAAAACACACGGAGAAATTCATCACCCAGGAGCCAATTCGCATAATTCTTGGGCATTTAGCTAAATAAAATACCCAAAACGATGGCTAATGCCCTCTTCAAGTCCACTTAAACTTTGTCTATATATATGCATATAAGGTCATTTTCTGAATACAACATAAACTTGCTCGCAAGAAAATGGCTTCTATTCACTATCTAATGACCTTAGCTTTCCTCTTCTGCTCTCCATTTTCAAGCTCTAGTAATAACATGGCAACAGCTACTCGTGCTCTCTTGCAAACTTCTAAAATATCAACATCAATGTCAAAGTTCAAGGCTCTGCCTCCTTTGCCTAGGCCTAAATTGCCTCCTCTCCCCCCGACCCCAGGTTCTACACCACCTTCACAAGCATCGCCAACTCCAGGATCATCAGAATCACCTCCTCCTGCATATGCATTGGCACCTACCCTACCACCAAAACCAGCTCCCAGAACACAAATACCACCACCAAAACCAGGTCCAAAAGCTTTCTTGCCACCCCTGAAATCGCCAACGCCACCAGCCCCTACTGTGGCACCCAAACGAGCTCCAAAAACACCTACCTTAGCACCAAAACCTGCTCCAAAAGCTTTCTTGCCACCCGTGAAGTCACCATCTCCAGCGCCTACTACGGCACCCAAACAAGCTCCGAAAACGCCTACCTTAGCACCGAAACCTGCTCCAAAAGCTTTCTTGCCACCCACGAAGTCACCATCTCCAACCCCTGCTAAGGCACCCAAACAAGCTCCAAAATTGAAGTCACAACCTCCAGCGCCTACTAGGGCACCCAAACAAGCGCCAAAAAGGCCTACCTTAGCACCAAAACCTGCTCCAAAAGCTTTCTCGCCACCCCTGAAGTCACCATCTCCAGCCCCTAATGTGACACCCAAACAAGCTCCAAAAACGCCTACCTTATCACCAAAACCAGCTCCTAAAACTGTCTTGGTGCCCACGAAACCACCATCACCAGTAACTGCCCCAGCTCCAAGAACTTCCTTGGAACCTACAGAATCACCATTAGCAACACCACCACCAGCTTTAGCACCTCTGGAACCACCATCTCCACCAAGCTCACCAGTGCCAAAGATTATAATGCCACCATCAACTAGGCCTATATCTCATCCATTCTTCAAATTCCCCAAATTCAAATGTCCACCATTTATCCCTTGGATTCCCAAAATCCCAGCCAGAACTTCTTCAATCCCATAATTTCATTGTTTAGAGTTTGTATTCGCTAGAATTTCTGATACACCATTGTGTCCATTAGTTTATCATGCATTATTTTCCAAATCTATTGTCTTGTGAACCTGTTGTATCATCATGCATATTCCTTCCTTAGGAGGATGTCACTGTGTATTTCAATTGCATAATAAATTTGATCTTCAAGATACTATTTTCAAGGCTCCCTCCGAAGAGATCAAGTTTCAAAAGAAATATTTTTTTTCAATTGTATCGCCAATATTTATTTTCCAACTTGCAACTTGCTAACGCACCTGCTCTGTAGATGGAAGTTCGATAACATTCCCGTACGTAGGAACAAGAACTAAACATAGGGAAACATTAAAACCAGTTTAATGATACCTCAAAGTCTTTGATCTCATTAATATTGCCAGAAAAATGAACTCCACATGCTTTCTGAAACCATTTAAAGAAAGAAATATAGCGAACCCTAATGTAAAGATCAAGTCTTTAAGCCAAATCAAACCGCATTAAAATCAAACTCTGAGGCTAAAACCTATACTCAGATGGAAAGAAACATTCACAAACCAATAATCTGTCAATTCATGGACCCTCCATCACAACAACTGACCTTAACAAACCTACCTGATCCACATCTTAGAGGTAATTCTAGTCACAATTCTCCAAAATCTCGATGTTAACGATCTCAAGGTTACAGTCCCATTTTGGAAACAAACCCACCTCAATCTCTGGTTGAACTTTCTTTCACTTGCAACTCTGAGTCAAATTTCATTCTTTTCTGTCAGAACAACTTGATCCAATGTTAGCTGTATCCATGACTGTTCTTGAACTGAACCAGACTTGAATATCTTGAGTTTCATAACTAAAAGCAATGGAATTTGTTAGAGAACATTCTGACTGTGTCAGAGAAGATAGTTAGAGTCTGGAATCAGATTAAATGCCCATCTGGTTATACCAACCCAATGCTGTACCTGGGCCGCAGTCTCGAATTTGGGACTCGTTTGATCATTAACTATCAGTTTAAATTGAAATCATTAATTGTTTCATTTACATAACGCAGTACATATCCATTCCAAATAATATAAATGGAGGAAGTGCTGTGAAAAATTCATCACATAATGTGAGAATATTTATTTATTTGTTTAATTATTTACTTTTTTGAAAAAAAAAATTCAAATTGCCTCTTATTTGAAAATTTGGAAGCAGAAATTAGAGCGGTAATTCCATATTTTCCTTTGTTACTTTGTTAGGAGGTTAAATGAAGCATATAATGGTATCATAAATTCATAATAGCCATTTAATTTTTATAAATATTATTATATAGTTGAATAATTTGATCTATCTACGCAAAAATAAATGATTGATTTTCGATTTAGTAGTATTTATATATTTATATCATTAAATAATTTTTAAATTTTAAATCTTTTCCGTACGGAGAAACTAGTTCTATCAATAAAATATTATCAATTTCAACTTCATTGCATTATCTAAGAGATCCGAATAAAAATGATAAAAGATTAAGCATTAAAATGCAATATATACACAGTCAATAAATTTTAATTTAATAATACGGATTTTATATAAAATAATAAAATTATAAATTCGACTTTGGATCATTTATATATATAAAAAATGCTACCCATAAAAGATGATACAACGCCATTATAGACTGCATATTAATTAAGTCTAAAATCACACATTAAGTTCTTCTTATTTGGATACCACAAGCATCAATATATATATATATATATATATGCATACACACACATATGCATCTGTAGTGCCGCCACACTTGATTAATTTCTCCATAATTGAAAAGGAAGTTAAATAATTAAGCAGGAGGAGTGGGAAATGAGAAAGATGGGAAAGGTGGAGTTTGGACGGAGGGAAAATCAGGTGGCAACATGAAAGCTGGTGGGAGTGGAAAGTCATTTGGAGTTTCAGGCAACGGAGGGAATTCAAAGCCTGGAACATTATTGCCTATCAGAGGCTGAAGGCGACGAGCTGCCATGGCCAACCTGATGCTTGAGCTTGACAATGTCACAACGAAGAGGATGAACAGTATCAAAGAACGGTAAGAGGCCATTTTCAGGGTATGGAAAGAAAGGTTATGAAGACGATATACAGTTAGATTTACGCAATTGATTTAATTTACAAACAAGGGAAGAAAGTGTGAAGAAGAAAGGACCTTCGCGTTGGTTTTTATAGCTATAAATTATAAATTGGGAACAAGAATAATTACTCCACACACCAAATTAGATATAAATTTGTGTCGTAATTTCGTACGTAAAATTTATCAAATATATTAAATTCGGAGCCATTAAATAAAAAATAAAAAATATTATCTTTCAATTTGATAATTTATATTTAATAATGTATGTATTGAATTGATACTCAATTATAATTTTTTATTTTGAGTTTTTTAATAAATTGAAAGTTAACATCATTAATTCAATTTTCTTTATGTTTGTTAATCCAGTTCTTTTTGTATTGGCTTAGATTTGGTTTTAAGATCTGTTTTTTTAGATTTAAATTCGTAGATCATTAGTTTATTTATATTTTGTTTATAATAAAATTGAATATAATTTTAATTTTTATTATAAAGTTTTGTTTGCTATTATTCTTCTTAAATTGAAAGTTATTTGTCTTTTTCAAAGAGAGTGTCATTTTTGCATGGAAGGTGGTTCAATATTTTATTTAAAAATAACGGATGAAGTAAGTGTTCCATTAAAAAATAAATTGCATGTGAAACGTTATTATTTTCTACTGTTCTAATTGAAAAAGTTTAAAAGAAATTCAATAATTTCAATAATTGGATATATGTTATAAAATTTAAAATTTTATAATTTATTTGTATTCAATCAATACACTTTTTAACATATTAATAAAATTTTATTTTACATTTAAGAAAACGAACGTCATCTAAGAACTATTACAAAGAAGGACAAAAATAGCCTACTATTCTAACACAAGAAGTATTGTTTTACTAAAAAGAAGTATAAGGATTTTCTTTTTTAACTTTTCCCTTTTTTCTAATTTGATTGTAATTATTTTTTAAAAAAATATGAAAATGTATAAAAATATATCTAAAGTTGATAAATAATTAATTTTTGAATTTTTTTTAAAAACACATAAAATTAACAAAAAAAAATTTAATTATATGATAAAACCTATTGGAAGTTATAGACTTTACTACATATGGATCAAGTCAATAAAATTGCAGACACATGTCGACCTATAAACCAAGTGTAGATGATGGGTGTAAATGCAAAGTTAGTTCAGCCACTGGATTTGGTGATAATACAATAAGATTCATTTATATCTCAAAGCTATACATTGAAGAGTTCTAACCACCCCCATCAAAGTTCTTTCATTCTATCAGCTTAATATACCATTTAACTACTCGTAAAATGTATTAGCTAAACTTCAAATAATGCTATAAACAATTATTAATATTTTTTTTGCTTTCAAAAAGAAAAAGAAAAGAAAATCAAGTCCTAACTTTCCATCAAAATCCAGAGTTTATCACATCTTTCTGTAGGAATGCATATATATAATTTCAATGATTTTCTCTAATTTTCTTATTTTATTAACCACAATATACTTGTTGTTTATTAATTAATTTAAGTTTATGATTTACTAATACAAGGTTAGCATGCGCCGACAATTTTATTGCACATAAGATGACTAAATTGAATTATATGACATTATATATGTAGGAGTAACCACTGGCTTAGAGTCCCACTTTGTCAGAGACAAGTATGTGTCAAAGTTTGGAGATTCATTTGGTTGAGTAAAATCGAACTGAAATTGAAAATCGGATTGATAGCTTTTCAATCTATTCAATTCAGTTTGTTCGATTATCGGTTTATTTGGTTTGATTTTTAAAAAAATTCAGTTCATTTTGTTTTTAGATGGTAAAACGTTGTTTTGATGTTTTTCCATGCAAAAAATTAAAAGATATATAAAAAGTTCTATTTATTCAGTTCAGTTAGTAAAAAAAATTAGTTAGTTGGATTTGATTTTACTATCTAGTTCAATCGGTTCGGTTACTTTCTATAAGAGTTCAGTCTATTCAATTTAATTGATTTTAAATTGAACCTACCAATTATTCTCCCCTAATTCAGGATAAATAATCATTATACTGAGAAAATTGAGAAGAATCGGTGAAAAAAAGTACTATATTCATAAGTGAATGGGTGAAAAAATATATTTATAATTGAGAGGTATGTGATAAAATACAATTTCCATATCCATAAGTGCATGGGTGAATATAGTAATCGAAAGGATATACCAATAAGGTATAATACTAAATTCTAAATATATCCAAAAAAATCACGCACAAAATTTATATAATGAAATCTCTTAGACATTTCTTGTGATCTTATATCCTCATCACATCTAAAGAGTTAGAATTAATAATTGTAAATTCATCTCATTATTTCAAATCTAAAACATTATAAAGTTAATTATACTATTATTATAAACTCTTATTATATCTCTTAATTATCTAATAATGAATTTTCTTCATAGAGTTTCATAAAATGAATATTTTTTTTTAATATGTAAGAATATTATTTCTTATTTTCCTGACAATTTGTTGTGGACGTATGCCAATTTTGAATAACTGAGATGTAGTCTTAATAATTGCATCTTTTTCCATTAAGACACCAATTACATTTACAATTTCCTTTGAAAGAAATGCACGAAATTGCAATTTCATCTTATAACTGATTATGTTTGTAAAGTAAACGAATTCTTCCACCATGAAAATTATAAATTGATGTTCTTTATTGCTAATCACAGGTTTAGATAAAAAAAAAAAAGAAAATATTACAATAAAATCAATATTCAACAATTCTTCAACTGAAAAAATGAAAATCACAATTTTTTCTTTCTTACAATTCCCATTTCTAAGGGTGGTTAAAATATATCCAACCTACAAACCCGACTCATTTGATCCAAAAATTAATCTAAATTCGATCTGATTCATCATTGATCTGTTTATAATTTAACCCATTTGATCCACAAAATAACCCGATTCGTTGTGTGTTCTTTTAAATTAATCAGTTTATGATCTGCTTGTGATCCATTTATAATCCATTTATCTTGTAATTTTATAACTTTTATATAATATATTTAATGAAAATAATTATTTTTATAAGTTATTCATAAATATATTTTTATTTTTAATGAATTTTTAAAAAAATAATGTTGTATAATTTTTTTCATTTAACAATGACATATTTGAGTCAAGATTTAATTCAACCTAAGCCAATCTATTTATGACCTGTAATTTTTTTTAGTCCGACCCAAAAACGAACTATCCGACCCATTTGCCACCTACTCCCATATCTAGTGGCTACAAATAGGTTTATGTCAACATGGAAAAAGCTTAGTAGAGAAGGAAAAAAGGATTTGGCTAGTGTACTTTTCATATACTCTAAATGAATCTTGGATCAGATTCAATGTGTAAACTGATTGAACAACTTGTAAGCAGAGAGAAAAAAAACTGAAGATGAATATTAAAACTTCCAGAAATCTTCTCTACCAGAAATTTGTTTTACATACTTGTTTGTATGCTACCTAAGTATGCTCACAAGGAAAACATGAAGAACTATAAAACTGACTACTAACTGACTTTTGTAACAAACTATTAACTAACTATCAAAATAGTTATTTACAGCATAACTGACTACAACTTAACTATCTAATAAATATCCATGCATGTCATGCTGTTGTCGATCATTCTCCATTCGTGCCATGCGTGTCATGCTCTGTTGTCCATCATTCTCCAATGCTTTATTCTTCATCCCCCCCTCAAGTTGAGGCTGATAACAATCTGACAGACCCAACTTGGAAATAAGTTTATAAAACAGAGGAGCACTGAGGGATTTTGTGAAGGAATCAGCAATCTGGTTGGAAGAAGAAACATGTCGTGGAGAGATAAAGCCTTGCTTCAATTGATCCCGAACAATGTGACAATCAATGTCAATGTGCTTCGTCCTTTCATGAAAGACAGGATTAGCAGTAATGTGTAATGCAGCCTGATTGTCACAGAACAGATCAAGAGGAAGAGTAATATCAATACCGAAATTTTGCAAAATATTTGACAACCATTGAAGTTCACACACTATTGCAGCCATGGCTTGGTATTCTGCTTCAGTAGAAGATTTAGAAACTGTGGTTTGTTTCTTAGTTTTCCATGAAATAATGGCTGACCCAAAAAAATGCAGTATCCAGTTAAAGATCGCCTAATATCAGTGCACGAAGCCTAGTCTGCATCACAATATGCTTTAAGCCTTATTGAGTTTGTAACTGGAAAGAAACATCCTAAAGAAGGACAATTCTTTAGATATTTAATCACATGCAAAGCACTTTGCCAATGAGTAGTGCGTGGAGCATGGACATACTGACTCAACTGCCGTGTAACAAAGGCAATATCGGGTCTAGTATAACCCAAGTATAGCAACCTTTCTATTAGAGTTCTGTAAGGCTTAGAATCTTCAAGTAGTTCTCTTGTATCAACAGCAAGTTTGTGTCCTTTAGGTATGGGTGTGGAAGTTGGTTTGGCTCTCATCAAACCTGCATCTTTGATCAAATCAAGAGTGTACTTCCTCTGGTTGACATAGATACCTTCTGTGCCTCTTGTAATTTCCAGACCCAGGAAGTATTTAGCAAAATGCAGGTCTTTAATTGTGAATTTTTCATCTAAAAAGCTCTTAACTTTCGCAATTTCCACCTCTGAAGTTCCAGTTAGAAGAACATCATCAACATATACTAACAATGCCAAGAACACTCCATTTTTGTTTAAGGTGAAAAGACAATGATCATGACTGGACTGTGTGAAGCCATAAAATTCTAACTGCTTTGTGAGTTCTGTGTTCCATTGCTGAGATGCCTATTTTAGACCATAAAGAGAACGTTTTAGCTTGCAAACTTGTCCTTCCTTAGCTTTGAGATATCCTTGAGGTGGATACATGTACACTTTTTCATCTAAATACCCATGTAGAAAAGCATTATTTATGTCCAGTTGATGTAGTGCCCATGACTTAGCTGCTGCTACAGCTAAAAGAATTCTAACAGTAACTATTTTTGCCACAAGGGAAAAACTCTGATGAAAATCTATCCCCTCAACCTGATCAAATCTTTTTGCCACCAAACGTGCTTTGTATCTGTCTATTGAACCATCAGGTTTTAATTTTAGCTTATACACCCATTTGAATCCAATGGGTTTCTTTCCAGGTGGAATGTCAACAATTTCTCAGGTATGATTCTGTTCAAGTGCAAGTACTTTAACCTCCATTGCTTTGATCTATTCTGGATGAACTCTTGCCTGCCTGTAACCTGTAGGTTCCTGCATAGCAGATATATTTGCTACAAAAGACATATGTGCTTGTGAGAAATGAGTTGGCTTAACAAAAGTATATATAGTTGGTGTATGTATGGTTTTAAGTTCATTAGGTACAGAAATTAGTTTATGTATAGAGTGTGAGACACTTGTCACAAAATCTTTCATCCA
>CANXYI011863337.1:0-15701 GCA_948208565.1 Hura crepitans
TCTAGCATGTGAAGTAGTTTCAAAAAAAGATAATATTATAAATTCAAAACATGAAGTTCCATATTCATTTAAGGTACTTTCGGAGTATGGTCTCATGGTGTCCCTAGTGGAGTCGCCATTATTCATGTGCATAAGGGAATATATAATTCCCTTTTTCCTCTCATGGGTTGATCAAATTAAAACAACTGAGGACTCAACTTAAACTCCACTCCTCAAGTCTCGAAAGATGAGAAGTGGATTCGAGTAATCCTAAATTGCTCCTATTTGATTAACCTTGGGCACTACAAGGTAGAAGTCGCCACCCAACTAAAGTTGGAAAATACCTTGTAGGGCTAAAACTAGAGTGGTTCGGAACCCTACTCTTATTTATACAATTAATACAAAATTTTGATTTGAATTTATAATATTATCCATTTTCTTCAAGTGGGTTTTAGGCATCAAAATAAATCACATATTCACATAATGGAATAATAGAACATATTTACAGAAATAAATAAAATGGTTTAAATTAAATAATTTCATACATGAAACTGGATAATTGATTATTTTGAGAACTTTGGTTACCACATGCTTATTTTTAGAAAGCAAATTTTTATTATTTATGACTTTTGTTATGGATAAATCAGAATCCATTTTTATTAAGAAAACACCAATTAATTAAATATAAAATAGTTTAGTAACTAAATTAATTATTTTGAGAACATTGGTTCTCGCATGCTTATTTTTATAAAATGGATCTACATCATACATAAAACTGGGAGGTTGATTATTTTGAAAACTTTGGTTCTCGCATGCTTATTTTTAGAAAACGGATTTTTATTATTCGTGACTTTTATTAAGGAAAAATCAAAATCTATTTTATTAACAAAACACCAATTAATTAGATATAAAATAGCTTAATTATTTTTTATGGCATGCAAAAAACATTTTCCTACGTATTACATCATACATGGAATATACAGGGAAATTATCAAACTAAAAAATAAATTATATGGCAATCACGTAAAATATATTCTAACCCAAAAAAATAAAATAAAATGAATTACATAAAAATCACCTAAAATACAATCTAGCGATGTTTGATAAAGAGAGAGCAAGAAGATTAAATCAATCGCAACACATCAAATAACTCACATCACAACAAGATCATAACATTAAAATCATAAATAAACGGCCAAACAAAAAAATGAAAAATAAAAAAATAGATCACCGCAAAAATATCACAATAACAACAATAATAATGCACAGATCTATAAATCTGATAAGTTACCGCACCTAACCGTTAAGTGGATAAAAGAAAAACTGAAAAAGAAGGAAAAGGAAAAGGAAAAGAAAGACCGAATGGCTCACTATGTATAATTGCCTTCAGGAAGAAAAGATCTCAAAAAGACAGAACCCATAGATCAAAAATCTTCTGGAATATTAAAAATGGTGTTTAAAGAATAATTTTTTTTGCTTTTTTTTAGAGATCTTCCTAAGACCTAAAAAAACGTAAGAGAGAGAAGATAGAAAAAATCTGTATGAATTTTCCAATATTATACACAAATCTTGAACGTGCCAAAACGGTTGTTTCAAGGTGTCAAATAGCCGTTTTGATGTGTAAAATGGCCGTTTTAGACCAAAATGGCCTTTTTGAGGTTCAAAACGGTCATTTTTCCCACAAGGTGGCGTGTACAGATTTGGCCTTATTTTGGTGAAATGATGTCATTTTGTTAAAGAAAAATGGCCACTTCAAACAAATATGAAACAACCGTTTCAGCAAGTCATGAAATAGCCGTTTCAAGGCAAAACGGCGTCGTTTTGCTTAAAGGCCAAAAATGTGTGACAAAAGTAATTTTCTTAAAATTTTAAATCTTTATCTTCCTTTTCAAGTACCCCCCGCACCCCTATGGCGTCAATGTTAGGCATTGGCCTGAGCCCTTAGTCCATCACAGATGCCTATTTTTCTCGTAATTTGTGTCGCATTATGAGATTTTTCGAGTTGGATAAAAACCTTTTGTTTTTAATTTTTAATAAAAAACTTTGAGATCTTTGGACTGGACGTCAACATTCTCATTCTTTGGAACTTAGTCCTTTTCTTCATCATTAGGTAATCTGAACATGGGAGCCCCAGAATCCTAGTGTCTACAGTTATGCCTAACACTAGTGCCAATAGGGGGCACAGAGGGCAAAGCCCGCTGTGGTATAGAGTCAAATTTTTGAAAAAATATCTTAAAAATCAAAATTTTGAATTTTTAAAATTTTTTGATGTTTTGAGACAAAACGGCATCATTTGGGTTCCTAAAACCATAGTTTTGGCTTGCCCAAAAATGGTCATTTCAGGGGTAAAAATTATCGTTTTTGCTTTTGTTGAAACAACCATTTTTGTCTCCTAAATGGCACCATTTCACATGGCAAAGTCCTATGCGAACTCTGTAACAAGCTACATAAAATGGTGGTTTCACCAAATAATCATTTAACTAGCTAAAATAGCCATTTTTTTGTCTCAAAAATTATGTATAAAAGTCGAAGCCTACATCAGTCTAAAAGGTCAGCTTTTCCTGATAAGTGCACAACTAAAAACATAAAAAAAAATGCTTTCTAAATACCATTTTTCTAATCTTAAAGGGATTTTTCAAAATTATTTTCTATTTTTCTCTCAAGTTAATTGAAGATCATTCCTTAAGGCAATTATATATGATGGGTTAACCAATTCTTTCTTTCCTTCCTTTAATTCTTCTTTTCTTTTTCATCAATCTACCAATCATATGTGGTGCCCTTTATTTTATTTTCATTGTTGTCCATTTGTTAGCTAAATGTGATAACCTTATTTTATTTAGGTACTCATCTACCAGTTAGATGTGGCACCTTTGTTTTATTTGTCTATTGTTAATATCATGTTCTTCTTTATTTTTTATTTAATTATTATTCATTATTTTTTTTATCCATTTACTAGTTAAATATGATAATTTAATTCATATGTTATTTGTTATTTATTTTATGTCCTTTTATAATTTATTCTTTTCATAATGTTGATTCCATTATTTCTTTTATACTAACATTGTGTTTTTGTTATAATGCGAGTTGTTTGAGATCCACTGGGATTTTATTTAACATGTTTTTTCTCTTTTATTAAACACTCAGTGAAGTTAACCTTTTATTTTTCTCCTTTTGTTTTGTTGTTATTTTATTATTTTGTTTTTATTTATTTACTTTGTCTAAATCTTTCTTCCTAATTTTCTCTTTTCATTTTTATTATTTCTGTATTTTTTATTAGATTGTATTTTAGGCAATTTCAATATAATTTTATTTTTATTCAGTTAAAATGCATTTTAGGAATTTCCTTATAATTTTTAACTTTTTAGTTTAAAATGTATTTTAAGTAATTGCCATGTAATATTAATTTTCATTCTGAATATTTTTCCTGTATTTCCCATGAATATTGTAATAGATAGAAAAAGATTTTTACACATTATAGAAATTAATCAAATTGATTTCTATTCAATTAATTAATGTTTTCTAATAAAATGGGCTCTAATTTTTCTTTAATAAAAGTTACAATAATGAAACTTATTATCATAAATTGAAATGCGAGAACTAAAGTTCTTAAAAAAATCAATTACCTGATTCCATGTATGTTTCTATTTAATTTTATGTATTTCTTTTGTAAATACACTTGTTTCATTATGATTGAGTGCTTTATCTTAATCTCAAAACCTACTTCTGAAAAAAGATAAAATTGTGAATTTAATATAAAATTTCATATTAACTTGAGATATAACTAAGAGTGGGATTTTGAACCGCTCTAGTTTTGATCCTACAAGGTATTTCTTAACTTTAGTTGGGTGGTAACTCCAACCTTGTGGTGCCTAACTCACTTTTTCTAAGCTAATCGAATAGCAATAGCTTAAAATTCCTTTAATTTTTTTATCATCTTTTGGGATTTGAAAGGTGAGATTTAGGTTGAGTATTTGGTTGTTTCAATTTGACCGGCCTCGAAAAGGAAGAGATGCGAACATAGTGCTTTTCCTTAAATTCTTGAATCAAATATAGTGGTATTGAATAGCGATGTTACTGATAAAGAGGCTCATGATGCTTTGTTTGATATGAAACCTTTTAATTCTCTTAGAATTGATGGATTAAATGTAGCCTTTTTTACAGTCTAATTGGGAGGTTATCAAGCTTAGTCTTTGCACTTTTGTAGAAATTGTTTAAATGGGCAGATCATGGAGGAATCGCTTTGTAAGGCTATCATTACGATTATTCCTAAAAGGAAGACCTTACAATTATATCCAACTTTCACCCTATTAGCATATTTCTTGTGGTGTTTAAGGTTTTGATGAAAATCACCACTAATAGAATCAAGCCTTGTTTACCTAACTTGGTTAGTATACTCAGTCTAGCTTTTTTTTAGGCAAACAAATTATAGATAACATCATCATCGTGTAAGAAGTTATACACTCTATGAGGGTACTATAAGATGGGTAATGATAAAAGTTGATTTAGAGAAAGTTTATGACCACCTCTATTAAGATTTTATATATAACACTCTTATTGAAACTAGTTTCTCGAATAATTTGATTCAAGTCCTCATGAATTCTTAGGGTGTTAGCAATGCAAGCCTACTTTCGAATGGTCAGATGTTTGACAACTTCAAACTTTCTAGGACAGTGAGACAATGAGATCTATTATCTCTTTATCTTTTTATCCTCTACATAGAGAGACTTTCTCATGGTATACGGATAATTTAGGTTACCATTTTTGGTGTGCCTATGATTCATGGAAGGAATATCAAGAGCTATTACACTTACATTGTTGAAAAAGTACTGAAAGGCTTAATAGCTAAAAGGCTAATAATTTATCTCTAATAGAAATTATAACTCTTGTAAACTCAGTCCTCATATCCATCCCTATCTATACTTTGTAGACTTGTATTATTCCATTTGGGATTTGTGATTAGATTGAAAAAATTTGTTGAGGGCCTATTTAGGACTTTTTAATAGATATAAGAAGTTGTATTTGATTAATTGGGACTCAATTCGTAAAAGCAAAAAGTGTGGTAGGTTAGGTATTAAGAATTTGCAATGCTTTAATAATGCCTTTATTGCTAAGCCTAGATGGCAAATTATGAATAATCTGAATGCTCTTTGGGTTAGAATCCTTGGTGACAAGTATGGTTTTTTTAATCCTCTTCAACCCTGAGGGTTCTTAATGGAAAGTATGGGACTCTATTGTGGAAAGCTATTGTAAATAGGTGAGCCTTTGTTCATAATAACATTAAATGGTCCACTGGTAATGGTAAAGGATGTTCTTTCTAGTTTGACAATTGGCTTGATGATCTCAATAATAATATTTCTTAAGAAGTTCTTGACTGGAAAGTTATAGATGTTGTTAGAATACAACACTTTTAGCGTTTTATCTACCTCAAGATATTGTTGATAAAATTAATTATAGTTTTGTACCAGATTACATATTAGGAGATAATTTTTTTTATTGGCAACATTCTTCTAGTGGTCTATTCACGATAGCTTCAGCTTACCATATTTTACTAGAAAAGAATGTCTCATTTAAGGATAATTTATGGAATTTTATTTGGACCTGGCAAGGGCCACAACAAATCCCTTCTTTTTTATGTCTGATTTTTCATTAGCAAATCCTTACCAACAAGGAACAGGTGAGGTGACATCTCAGTCTTAACAAAACATGCCTCTATACGGCTCCTTTGCAGAAACTAATTCATCTAATTCGAGATTGTATCTATGTGCATCCTATTTAGCAAACTATAGAGCATGCTATCTTATTTTCTCTTCCATTGAAATAATAACTTCTTTTTAATATGCAGGGAAGATTTAAAAGTAAGACGGGTATTGGTTAGGCAATTTTTGTAACACCCTTATCCAATTCCAAAAGAACTAGATATAGGAATGCTACACTACCTCATATCAAAGCCTAGGTTCACTTGCATATAAAGAGAAATCATAATGTAACATATAAAGAGATGGTTTTATTACACACATAACATACATATAGAGCACTTTAAAGAAAATGGAAATATCATTTAAAGTTTAAATATATGAACAAAATCTTAATTTAAAACCTATTTAACTTGTTCTTATTAAAACTCATGATTTCACAAGTCAATCTTATAAATTAAACTTTAAGGATATGAAAAAAATCTGGCAGCATAAAGGTTGTCCAGGGTTAAAACCAAAAATTTTCCTATAAAAGAAAACAATTCTATAATCACAATTACATCCCTCTAAACCAACTACATCTAAATCAGTTACATACTTTATCTTAACCATATAGATCTATTAGTCTATCATAATGTCACCTAGTCACACATACACACAACAATCCTCAATTACACATGTATGCACACACACACACATACACACACACACTTGTACCCTTACTAACATAGTGTTCTTTCTTTACATATACTTCATAGACATATTACATTACCAAAAAGGAAATACTTCTAGATATATATGCAACCTATAGGCTTAAAAGACTAAGCATAAAAAGATTACATAACAAATCCAAAATGCATGACTTACAATTGTTCCATGTTATTCATAACTATTTATATATAAAGGATCTTCTAATGTAGTTATTGTTAGTTATCCCTCTTCCTAGCTATGTGAGTTACTGAACTTGAGCAATAAGCAAATACATTAAGGATGTAGTCCTTAGTGGATACTTCTAACCTAGATAACTCTTTTTAGTTACTTAAGCATTAAGCTTCAAAGGGAAAATACATGTATTTATAACAACAGCTCACACATGTACATACTAGCATCTAAAAGATTCATAAAAAAATAACAATATCATTGTATCACTTAAATGCATTTCTAGTATTCACACTTATTCATATGGATATAAGCAAGTTCACATTTGTAAAATCATTCAACATGCTCAAATACTTCTATTATGCATCCTTAATATGTTATCATCAATAACATCAAGAAGGTTTATGCATAATATTTAAATATGTGCAAAGTTATGCAAGATTAATACCAGTAGCTTACATATAGTTCATGGTTCTTTCACCTTTATATATCACATTTCTTATTTGTACATATTCCATATCACACATTTCTTCTTAGGATAAGGGGCCAATAAAATAGATTTTAAATTGATCATATCTCAATAGTGTCCTCTAGCACATAATAGTGGTACTCAAAGGTATAAAATGGTGGTACCCAATAGGTATAAGAGATAGCGCCAACACCTACCCAAAGGTGCTAAAACTATATAATGGTAGCCGAAGCCACAAATGGTGGTAGATCTACAAAGTCCTCTATTTGGCATGCCAAACTATCCTAGTCCATTTAATTCCTAGGTAAAAATAAGTATTCATTATCCTTACGTAACTCAAGTACGCAAAATTATACTTTGCTTATTTCATATAACTCATTTGCATCAATTTCATAAGAGTAAGGCATATGCTACATGCGTTCAATGTTAAAAATCATGCTTTCATTTTTACACTGGCACAAATCGTCATTTTTAGCTTCCTTAGCATACATAGTGCATATTACTCATAATTGTATATTTTGAAAAGGAGTATAATATACATACCTTTCTTTAATCAATAACTTTCATGAGGCATTATGACATTTAACAATGTAGAAGTGAAATCTCATATAGGAAGCATTTCTCTTTTCATAG
Organism: Hura crepitans; assembly: GCA_948208565.1. Classification (NCBI taxonomy): domain Eukaryota; kingdom Viridiplantae; phylum Streptophyta; class Magnoliopsida; order Malpighiales; family Euphorbiaceae; genus Hura; species Hura crepitans. The sequence continues at coordinate 7,654 of CANXYI011863337.1, forward strand.
CTCATAATGAGAACAATTATTTCAAGTATAAACTTTTTGTTATGGCATACATAATCACAATTCTATATGCATACATACATACACACATACTAAGCATACATATAATGTATAAAATTCATCATATATCATTGGTTTCTATCCGTAAGTGTACTTATGCTTCAAGAATCAATTTCATATTCTAAAATGGACACTTTCGTCCCAAAGTATCTAAGTTACACAAATGTAGTATTTTCTCATTTTTATCATGAACATCAATATTTTTAACAATAAAAGTTAAATGGTATAATGCATTTTTCAAAGAAAATTGTGACACCTTTTACCTGGTCCGGTCGCTAGACTTAAATGAGAAATGACACACACGACCATATCTAAGTCGTCCTATTTACTTAACATTTATTTTTCTTATCACTACTACTATTTTATAAGAGACTATTTAACTCACAATATTTACTTAGACTGTAGACCAATTATCACCCCATTATTCTCATACTACTGGGATATTCGTGTTAAAATTTTGACAACATAACGGTTGTCTAATGACACTACCCCAATAGTAACCTATAGAAAAAAGAACATTTATTAATAACAATTATATCATATCATCACGTTAGATCCTCATGATCTTTCATACTCATCCAATAGTCTCAATCAACACATTTATCAACAAGCTCTCATAATTTAATACACACACATATCATAATTACGTACATAAACATACATATCCACTTTACATATTTGGATAAACTACAAACCCATTGCATAACTAAGTTAGCCTATCCTTTACTTTTACATATGAGTGCCATACTATATGACTAACTATACTATACAGTACAAAAGATATACCCAAAATGAGAAGTTGTCTTGATCTGCTACACTAAGGCTAAGCTGCAGACAACCATTTTTTATCTATGCATAAAAACCACAATGCGCTAAGCATAATACTTAGTGGTATATTCAATGAAATATGCATTAAAATTATGCACACAAGCACTTATGTCATTCAAACAATTCATGCACATCACATCGTTTATAATATAATCATGCACAAACATTTAAAGCCTTTACCTAGTTCATTTTTTATAAAATGTCAAACAATTTTATCTTTTCCTAAATCTCGGTCATGCAGTTACAATCGTATTATTAGCTACACACATCATCATTATGAATTTAAGGTGTCTACTTTTAATTCCATTATTTCATATTGATTACATACTTATATAGTCCATAATTAAAAGACACAATCCTGATACTAGATAATGAGATCTCAACCATCAAGTCTCATGAGATATATAGTGGCCCATATTTTGGACCTCACCAACTGCTGCACTAATACGAGTTTATGTGCCATGGTCCTATGGACATGAATAATTACTATTGTAACGCCCGTGCACTGGGGCTTCGAGAACGGTGCCTGAGACCCGAAAAGGGCACCCAATGTGCCAAGTCACTTACACGAATCCCAAGATAGGGTACACTTCCCAATAAACTTCAAAGGCTTGAAAAAGGGTAAAAATAACAGCAATAAAAATTTTAGTAGAACCAATAAATTAATTCAGGCCGTACGCTAGCAGGTCATAGGCTCGGATCGAGTCAGGCCGAGAATAATCAAGATGTGCCTGGATGGACCCAAAAATAGTGGACCCTAAAGATTAAAAATTGCACTGAGTCTAATGGTGAAGGAATTTTTGGAATCAGAGGTCGTTTGCAAATTCTTGTGATTTTTTAGGTTGGCACGCAAATCAAGGTAGCCTGAAAGATATCCTATTGAAGGAATTGGGTCACAAAAATTTATGAGTATGAAATTGGGATTAAATAAGGAATTTTAAAATAAACAACATAATTTTTTGATGTCGTTTGGGATTTTTCGAGTTTTCAACAGAACTGTGATTTTTCCAAAATTTCACTAGCCTAGTTCCCAAACGAATTAGGCTGTGAAACTTTACATGCTTCTAATTGAATGTATTTGAGGATTTTAGAAACAAGTACAACAATTTTTGGATGTCTGAGCAGCCGTATAGAAATTTCCAAAGTTTTGCCATGAAACGCTCGATTTTTAATTCAAGTACTTCCCGATGGAATTTCATCGCGAAATTTTTTAGGCATGAAATTGGGATCAAATGATGATTTTAGGAACAAACGGTGTATTTTTTCAATAACCGTGTGATTTTTTAAAAATCCCCGAAGTTAGCAGCCCCTATGTTCGGGAATTCGAATTTGGGGTGCTTGGGAACCCCGTAAAGTGAACTGAGGCTCCCCTAATCCTACTTAACAACTGAGCCATGTGGCCACAGCTCCTGAAAGCTATTTGGTGACCAAATTCCACTAAAACCATTTTCTTTTATTTCTTTCCTTCTTTTTCCTCACCTCCTCCACCTTTCACAAGTGCTGGTCACATTTTTAGCTTTCTTCTCCCCTGTTCATGGTTGTATTAGCCTTGCAAGTCCCTCTAATGGCCACTAAAAAGTGGCAATTCTAGTAAGAAGTCTAGTGGAAGGGGATGGAGGACACCAACTCCCTAAAGAACTTGAAAAAGGGCAAGGAGTAAGTAGAGTTTCATGGCAGCTAAGAGCTGGAATTTTAAAGTAAGTAGCTCCTTTAAATTTTGTTTTGGGGCCTTTGAGAGCTTCTTTTTCCCCCAAGCATATTCACAACCTTATGGTGATTGAATGTGTTGATTTTGGTATTTATGTGAGGTGAATTGGTGGGGACATCAAGAACTATCAAGTGGAAAGGAACGCATGGTGATGAACTGAGGAAGGAAAGCTGCTAGAATTTTAAAGGAAAGGAGGTAAGGTATGTGAATTTAATTACTTATTAGCATGCCTTGCTTTCTTTTTTAGTTAAAAAAATTCATGTGGCTGGTTAGCTTGAATTTTCTAGGTGAATTGAGTGTGCTGGGAGCATAATTATGGCCTAAATGCTTAGCCATCAATGTGGGATACATGCTGAAATAGGGCAATGACTTAGGATAAAGTGTGTGAAGGGTTGATTTAAGAACAAGTATAGGTACACTTGTGTGGGAATAGTAGGATCATGGTTGTAAGATCAATATTTTAGTTGATAAAGGAAAAATACGGGGTGAGCAGGGACTGATTTAAGTGATATGGAAGGGTAAAGGTGCTTATATAAAGTACAAATACACATACACACACACACACACACACACACACACACACACACATATATATATATATATAAACCCATCTTTATGGTAATATAAACATCTAGGACATGGGTATAAGCATAGAAATGTATGTTGTAAATCTGAATTGTTGACATAACACAACTATATATGGAGGCCACTTGCGGTTGAGATGAATATATATATATAGGGCATGATGGCCAAGGCATGAGGAGTATATATATATAAGCATACATTTTTGTTAGGATGATCAATATAAAGGTGATAGTAGTGTCTTAATGAACATGAAAGAAGGCACCTAGGTGGTGAATTCAATGAAGTTATATATAATGCAGGTATAAATTACTTGAAGTTGAACCTTAAAGGGATAGTGGTCCTAGTCGATAGTCTTGAACAATTGTTCGTAGTTCTTTCCTAGACTAGTGATCTATAATATATGTGTGACAACTTAAAGAAGATGCACATTTTAGATACATAGACATGCAAAGCCGAAAATGGTGCATGTGAACTTAAATAAAACACACCTAGAATGGAAAATTGAACTTAAACAAAATACATATAGAGTAGATTGCCACTGGTGCATGAAAATAATGCCAGTAAAAGGGTTTTAATTTATACCTTGTGGAGTTAATAAAATAAATCTATTTATGAAAATAATGTAATTAAAATAATGATAACTATCTTTTATTGAAATAATGAAATGATTTATGTGTGGAGGTAAACTAATATGAAAGTGAAATTTAAAATGGTGAACAAGACTCATGATGGAATAAATACACATACATGTGATGTTTACCTATTATAAACTGAGAAAATAGTAAAATAATGGTAAGAAAACCTATGCTAAAATGAGTTAAAAAATAACTTGAATTTGTTGGGATTATCTAATAATAAGAAAAATCTAAATTAGCAAGGAAACTTAATTAGAAAGCTAAAGACCTTGTGAAATTTTTCTGACTATTCGAAAATATGAATAAGTTTGGTTTTGGGCCTATAACAATATGAAATTGAGATACTTGAGCTATGAGGGCTAATTGTTAACATGGCATAAGGCATAAATAAATGCCTAGAATGTAATGGCTACAGGCCTATAAACATGATAGGGACATTAATGGCTACGGGCCTATGTTAGCAATAAATACCCGTGACGTAACCTATAATTGTCTTAAGAAAAGGACTATTCCAGACTTAATTAAAACATTGCCAATAAAGTCGGTACATAAGAAGTTGTAATATTAAATAAATATCCCCTAACATATTTATGAATTGAATTTAAGCTAGGCTTATAAAAATAGACTTAAAAATTGTTTGACAGGACCTAGATATGATCTGTAACTACTCAGGTAAATTTTCAACTGTTAAAATAAATTTGTATCTGACTGTCAACCACTTCTAAATATTATTAAAAGATGATGAGTAAAGGAATAGACATGAAATGAAGGTAAATGGCCTATTAGTAGACACCCACTGGATGGGTTGATTGATCAACTTAGGGTTTTGTAGCTACTAGTTTATTTGGTGGCTGGAGAGGTCTACGGACTGATCTCCATTATGTCGCCTAGTCTTTGAGATTATTTGTTAGTGTCTAAAGAGGTCTATGGACTGATCTCCATTATGTCACCTAGTCTTTGAGATTATTTATTGGTGGCTGGAGAGGTCCACAGACTGATCTCTATTATGTCACCCAGTTTTTGAGATTATTTGTTAGTGGCTGGAAAGGTTTACTAATTGATCTCTATTATGTCATCCAGTTATACATAATTATTTGTGGCTAGGGAGGCCCATGAGCTAATCTCTATTATGGCACTTGAGTCGGTGCAGCGACATAGGTCCAAAATGGGTTCACTGCACTAGTTATTCCCTCTAGGTCCAGTGTATTAAGGTGTAATCTACCTAGCAGAGCCTAAATTTAAACTTAAATGTTATTTCTTTTAATTGAATATCTAGTTGAATGAATATGATGTCCACAATATTAGTAAAGTAAAATGTGAGTGGGCAAAAAGAAATAATTAACTGAGACAAATACACAGACATATAGGCTAGTGTCAGGGAAATACATATATAATGAAATTAATTAGATTAGAGGTTGTTTCTCTATTAACCTTAATATAAGGGTTAACTAGCTATATGAACCACTTGATTAAATTAGTGCAGCGACCTAAATGGAATTAAATTACTAAAAGGTTATAATAATATATAATTAAGTGCAAAGGAAGATATATTTATTTGACCTTCATATGTATGAACTTATAATATGTATATATTAAATTACTCATGTGTAACAGGTGAGACATACTTTTAATTAATTAAATTTGCCATTGAGTTTCATACTCAACATACCAATGTTTTGGTGTGCAGGTAAATAGGAACAGTAGGACAGCCTCGAGATGGGTGTAGTGTAGCAGCAGAATTAGCAAGAGTAATAATTTTTATTTGAAGTATTATATGTAATGGCACTCATGTAATAGTAGTGAGTTATGTGTCCAACATGCTTAGAAGATGTTGTGGTTTTGTAATCTATATGAATTATAAATTTGTATGAACACTCTTTGCATAAATGAATGAGAACTTGTGTGATCAGTTGACTTAAATTTTATATTAAACTAAACATAGGGCCTAAGCCCATGAGATGTTGATATATGAAGGATCAATAGGATGGGTGTTAAGATTGGAAGTGCACCTATTATCGGGATTCTTTAGGGATCCGATAAGGGTGTTACAGCTACACCAACATGTAATTATGCAGTGACCTTGGTAGAGCTCAATGGCAGTTGTACTCACTTATACATAACTCAATAATATATATAAAGGTGTGCAATGGCCCTACTGGACCTCATTAGCGGTTGTACTTGTATGATATGTCTTAATAACATATAAGTGTGTAATGGCCCCATTTGACCTCAATGACAACTACACCTATATGAAAATGACATTAAAGTGTCCTAGCAACTATTGTAACTCCCTAGTTGATTGGTTAACCTATCCAATCTAGGTTGTCTACCTCATATGGGCTTTAACTATATTTCCTTTAATTAGAACTGTACATTATATGTTTTATACACATATTCACTTATCACTAATTCATATCCAAATATTTCAATACCATACAACTTTGTTTACTTATAATCTAGCTTCTATGTTCATTCATACTTTCAGCCTATAATTGAATCCATGTTACAAATGACTTGATAATATTCATGCTATTAGAATTTAGTTTTCCTATATGTGATTTCCTCGTGCCAATAAATAACTCATCTTCATTTCACCACATACCTATTCAATGTTTCCTTGAGTCATTAATTGATCACCATTATACAATTACACATACCATACCACTCTATTTGGTTACACACACCATCATGTACACATACATGTAAGGTTTTACTTAAAATTCCCCTTACATGAACTTAATTATCTTAATTTCCTTTTTATGCACACCTTCGGCCACATAAAATTAATGGCTCATATGTCTAATGCACACTAAATTCTTGTGTTTCACTTAATTTTAAACATCTATAAAGTCATTTTATGTATTACATCACCATGTATACCATATTGAACCACTATTAACCATTATGCCACTGTATACACCAATTACCATAATGCTCCTTCATCCTTAATCATTGTATTTTAATATAATTCATACTAAATACATTTAATATGTAAGCATCTTATTTACACCATACACATACAAGCACAAATAAAACACACACTTCACATAATGCTATACATATTTAAACTTGTTGAATTTAACATAATTAATGTATAAATCATTGAATACTCTTACTAACTAGTCAATTGGCTTCCAAATAGGCTCTTTACTCTTTCTCTTTTCATTTCCCTTGCTTATTCTCCACTTTCTCTATAAACATATTACAAACTTCATTAGAAAAAAACATATAAAATTCTGTGCTCATCCAAACTTGAAATTGAATCAAGAATCCTTCAATTGTCAATGAAAACTAACCTAAAAAATATGAAAACATGTAATTAATGGCTTACCTATTTAGGGGTTACTATTCACCTCAACTCTAACCCCTAAATTAACCTCTAATTAAACCCTTCTTTTGCTTTTTTACCCCTAATTAGTGATGTAAAGTTAATGAGGGTTTGGTTTAAGGTGGAATTTGGTGTTTTGGTGCATGGTTTAATGGTGGAAAGAAGAACAAAGAGAGGGGAGAGAAAAGGCTAATGACATCAAGTTTTTGGTAAAGAAGATGATGGAAATTGTTTGATTTTTAAACCTTAGGCTATTTATATTAATCACACTAAGGGCCTAAATTAAGCCATTTAGCAATCCAATGGCTAAAATTAATCTAAGCTTTCTTTTATTTTTTAAAAATTAATTCTTGCACTTTAGAGCTTCAAATAAATCCCTTTCAATGCAATTAATTCCAAAATTCTATAATTTATAAGTCCTAAGAAAATCATAATTAAAAATCAAGAGGAACTAATTTAATTAAATAACCTAATTTTCCCTCAATTTTTATAAATTACTTCTTAATGTCAGAAAATTCCAATTCCCTTATCATAGGCTTATTGAGAAATTTTTAGCATCAAGTTGTGCTATTCCTGGGTCATTTTGGGCATAAACAAAATATTGTCATTTAGCTTACATTAAGTTATTATTCTCGAAACACCACTGTAACAACTGTAGATACCCATTTTCGTCTGGGCCTTAATAAGTACATTTTATAATGAAATAGTAGGTATATAAAGTTATATGATACTAATTAATGGTTATTGTTATATTATGGGATGTAAGCTAATTCAATGTATAATTATTATTAATACGTTATCATATGCATAAGTTATTGAGAAGTAATACAGTTAATCAATAATTAAAGGGGAATAAATAATTACTGGTTAGAATAAAAGCAAAAAATAATTACTAATTAGAATAATA
>CANXYI011863363.1:0-18231 GCA_948208565.1 Hura crepitans
ACGATGACTAATTTCTTTTTTCAATTTATTATTAAGTCTAATTGATAAATTAAATTCTCTTCATTTTAATACTATTTTATTTCATTTTATCATTAAAGAACTTTTTTTTATTATTGAATTTTTTAGAATTAACATCAAAATTCAGAATCATATTTTATAGGTAAAAAATACCATTAAATTATTTTTTAAAATTTATCTTTATATTTTAAAAATGGTCTACAACCAATCATAAGGATTTTTTAAAAATTAAAATTGAAATGAGACAATATTCTTGTCTCCTAATTAAAATTGAGCAAACACAAAAATTCAACAAAATTTAAATCGTAAATTTGACAAGAAAACAAATTTTATTCATCAAAGGCAATTATTACAAATTAAAATACAGTTTCAAGATTGAAGCCCCCCACAAAATTGCTTTCTTTTAAGTCAATTATTTTTTTAATCATTAATACATGAACAATTAAATGATATTGATTTGGATGATTCCATTAACAACTTCCATTAGCAACAAATTAAATCTCCATTTTATAAATAATTTGATATAACAACAACAAGAAACAATGATACATATCCGTGCATGTAATCACATGCACGTGAAAAAAATAAAAAAAAAAAAAAAAAAGAAAAGAGTATGCCGTCACTCCAATGCTCAGGGAAGAGTAAATAGAGATTCATAACATCCAACTACATATACTTTGCCAACTGAAAGATGTAAAATGATCAAGACAGCTAAAGGTTTGCAACTCATTCAGGAAAGCTTTAAGCTTTTCGACAATATGACAATACCATGACGAAGTCTTTGGCCGAGGAACCTACTGATGCTGGTACTTTTTTAGTTGTTGATGCTGTCCGAAACCATAAGTCCACCAAGTTGTGCAGTTGCAGAGTTGGAAGAACTGGCTGACCCCGGCACAATATCTCTACCTGCGCATGTAAAGGCAGCTACTGTCATCAGATTGCACGTGCAACGGGCATAAGTTCGATATAATCATCCATTCACCGATAATCAAGAAGAGTTTTCAGCAGCAATGAAGTAATCTGGAAAGGTAGTAAACCACAGTCCTAACAAGTTACAATTACAAATGACTCTATAATGCTGCTATTGTTGTCCGAAACATACATACATGCCTTTCCAAGAAAAAACTATTTCGACTAACAATGCTTGCTAATTACCAACCTGATATACCTAATATATGCTATCGATCAATTTATCTGCTGTTAGAAGACAATATTAAAGAATCAATGTGGATAATATGTAATCAACAGGAAAATGTTTTTGTAAGACACGAAATCCATCTAGTTTCATGAGAAGAACTTACCTCCGCTTCGCTATTCAGATCAAGTTTTTTCACAAGATACTTCTGAATGAACGAGACAGGCATTTTACCATCCCTGTGATGGAAAACTAGTGTCAAATTAATACTAATTAAGCAAGAGCAGGTAAATTTGACCTAAATATTTAGCAGATTTAGAAGATTGAAATGTTTAACCAATGCGAACGTACACCTTCTTATCAAACAATTTTGGAGCAGTAAATCTTAACAAATTATAGCAGTTTCATACTTTTCACAGATGAACACCCAGTTTCTCACCTTGAAAATTTATGTACCAGCATTCTTCCATATTTCAGACTAGACTCAATACTGTAGCATCTTTTTTCATTTATAAATCTAAATTATTCTGGAGCACAATGATGCCTGAATCCCTCAATAAGTATACAAAGAATTAGTATGCAGTACAACCATTCACTCACACATTATAATGAAGAACAAGTTCACTGTTGGAGGAATCGCCAATAGCTCAAGCAGTTGAGAGTCTGGCTACTTTTCTGATTGATCATCAGGGCTTGATTCCTAATCCCGCCCCAATGATGTAATTATCAGCCAAAAAAAAAAAAGTTCACTATTGCAATATAGCATTGCCAGCTTCATCCCTTCTATGTTTAGCATATTTTAATTTAAAAGTTCAGAACTTGAGGTCTGCATAAGCAACAAAAACTACTGTTTGTTGGGGATCTCTTTAAATAATCAATGACCTTTGCTGGTTACCATCAGTCAATGACATCTTACATTATCCATCATTATCAATTCCTTTAGTCAGTATATAACATCTGAGTACTTCTTCAGTATGCGTGTACGTGTAAAAACCCATGAGTTCAAAAGCAACAATTAAATATGATGAAAAAAGAAATATTTACCCTTGGCCAAAGGATCAATACACCACCATGCATTCTCAAGATTAGATGTCCTACTGATTCTAACCATGGGAATTGCTAGAGAAAGCTAGTTTTCTGGAAAACAATGAAATCAAAAACCCTGATTTTGCAGGCATAATGACAAAACAATAAATAAAAAAAAATTCACACTTTTGCGGTTTTATTCAAAATCTTTTAATCTCAGCAATCCTATCATAATTTCAAAAGTTAGTTTCAATTTTGTCCAACATTAAAATTAGGTAGTGTTTAAGCATAAAGTATTTCTACTTGTTGATAATCTCATCTATCATTACTTTCCATAATGAAAAGTTGCATTAAAATAATTAACCAGCAAATACAATAAAAAAAGTTACCAAAATTGAAACCCATTTTAGTGCTTGCATAAAATTGTTATGTCTAATATGGAAATATGAATAGAATTGCCAAAATTAAGGTTCGAATAAAAATGCAAAAACTAAAAAAGGTTTGGTTATTTTGTGTCGTCAAGCCAATTTGCACTGTGATATTGCTAGGCAGCTCTAGATTTCCATTCAACAAAGTTATTTCACAAGCACGCATAAAGGATAATGAACATCACAGTCCACAGGACACATTGGCAACTTAAGGTCCAAAATAAGGCTTGATGTATTACTACGAGAAGAACAGCAATTCTTCCTAGTCATGCTTATTTTTTTTTTTATTCAAGCTTCATTCATTAACCTTATTCTTGTTTATTCACCTTTTCAACATTCAAAAAATACTGGAATATGGAGACAAAACCATAAATCAGCATAATTAAACAGAATAAATGCCTTTTAGGCAAGTAATCTGAAGAGAAAAACTCACTTAATCCTCAGGTAACATGCAGATATCTGTGGCAAGGAAGCATCTCCTTTCCTGAAGCCATTACCCATGCAAATCAAAGAATAGCACTGAATCAACCACTCAACAAGGCAGCTAATACCATATGCTCACTATTTTTAAATAACAAAGAGATGGTAGCCAACCCTATAAGCAACTTACTGTTCTTCAGAGGCAACTAAAGAAAACCAAATCGGACAATTCCTTCTGTTGCTCTTAGCCCCTGCAGCATCTACCATGACTTGTGCTGATATACTTAGTTCCTCAGCCATAGCTGCTCTTTTTCTTGAGGTCAATCTTCTACGCTTAACTGAAGTATGAAGCAAATTTGTCCCATTCTTATCATCCAGAACTTTCAAGTCCTGTCCATGCTCCTTATTTTTGCTCTTATGAATGTATACTTCACTGACATTACCATTGGGTGAATGTGTTCTGGACTTTGCTCCAGATAACTGGAAATCACTATCTGGAGTACTAAGAATTTCTGATTTAAAAGGAGAAAGCCCTTGTGAATTTGACTTAGAAGACTTGCTTCTGTTAGCAGCTTCAACAAGACAGTTCAAGGGAGTCCATAAATCAGCTTTCCCTTCCATTATTTCTACATCATCCTCTGGATCTTCTTTAGTGTATTGATTGGTAGATGGGTCACCCACAGAAGAATCCTGAATCAATATAAAAAAACGTTAACAAAGGCATCATTAGCTGCATAAGCTAGCTACCAAGTTTGAATTTCAAGTCAGTCAAGCAAAATGAATAAATTCCAGCCTCCTTTACCTGCCTTTTATTTTGTGAACTTCTGTTAGGAGACTCAGGAGAGCTTGAGCTCACTGGTTGATCTTCGGCAGAATCTTCCCTTTTAATGGTTTCATCAACAGAAAAACTGGAACGTAAGACAGCAGCCTTTCTTGCACTAGCTTTAGATCTCCTTCCAGTCAAGCCAGTTTGCATTGGCACTTTGGGAGTGCTAACCACCAATGATGATAATGATCGCTCCTTTCTTTTTGCTGGCAATGCAATTGAAGGCATAACTTCAGGGGCCTTAACTTTTCCTCTCTTGAAAGGAAATATTTTTGCCCTTATGTCTTGCAAATTATGGTCCGGCCTGCATTTAATAAAAAGATTAAATCAAATTAGTTAGAAGATACTAACACAGAACTTGAGGAAAGTTGTGAAAATAAGTTTGAAACAAGTGCCGTGTGTCCATTTCATTTCTGTTACTCAAGAATTACAATAAGTGAATGAAATAACATGCGAAAGGAATGTATGCAAGTGTTGACTTGCAGAAAACAATTATATCAAAGCAACTCAAAGTCATATGAGATTCTGCCTTAAAATTGAATAATTCAGAATTGACAAAGCATAAACCTGCAGAAATGATCTGAAGACAAAAGAGTACTTAACTAATTAGCTTGGCACTAAAACAGATCAAATTAGATTCAACTCTTCAATCACAGTTATCGCATCTGGCCATTGAATAACTAAATCTTATTCATGATCTAGCAAAATAGATCTGGACAATCAGAGACCGAATGATCCTAAAAGCGCACAACTTCATCAATTTGGCAACATATAAAAGCCTTGTACTTTAGTAACGAGGAGTTATGAAAACCATCCTCTATCTTTTAAAGATTAAACCTTTACACGTGCGGGTATATATAAAAATTAGAACAAAACTAACCTCAATTTTTCAACAGGAAGACAACCGAGATCAATATTGCATACAGGACAGCAGTCTCCTTCTTCATCTGAAAGCTTTTCAAATATGCACTTCCTGCAGACTGGTTTATATTACAAATCCAAGGAATCATCAATGAAGGGTAGATATTTCTCAAAACACGTGAAAAATATGTTTTACACATGATTTTACCAATTTTAACACAGAGCTTTTGAAGATATCTCTGTATGATCATCATGTTACACATGAACGTAACGTCGTACCGGAATAATCAAAATGTGGCAAGGGCATATTATACGTCAGAGAAACGACATAATTCAATCCAAACATGGAAATACCAAAACTAATACGTAAATTATGAATTAAAAGAACCCCATCTGTAATTCAAGAACATAGATTTATCAAATTGCAACTACCACGTATAAACACGCAGCAAAATTAAGAAATCAAAAGGCTAGAAAAAAGAAAACCCAGATCATGAAAGCACGAAGCAAGAACAACCCGGATCGTATATTGCAATTCACGAACAACCTCAACAAACTCGGATCAAAATCGTAACAAGTGACAGTAACAAATCGAACAAGCTAAACTTACACGTATGAAGGCACAAGGATATAGTAGTGGCATCCCTAAGCAGCTTCTTACAAAGAGGGCATGTCATGCATGCCTCTACAATCTCTCTCTTGACTTTCACCACCTGACCCGCCATCATCATCTCTAAAAACTACATTACACCCATTAAAGAAGATCCAAAAACAAGAAATGGGCAATCGAGAAAAGAGGAGAATTGAGAGATCGGGGAAAGAGTAGAAGTAGAGAGCGGGGTTTTGTGGGATTTTAGGACACGAAAAGAGGTATGGTTTTATGCGGTTAGCAACTCAGCATGTTCGTGTTGGCGTTGGATATGAAAATAACATGAAAGTTTGGAAGCGTGTAAATGAGAAACACGCCGATTTCGGGTTTGTGGGACATTATAGAGCAAGAAAGGAACAGGAGAAAGGCTAAGCAGCTGCTTTATGACTTAGGATAACGTGCGCCAGGTGGGTGTGTATTTTTTGTTAACGTGCGCACTTCCATGGTCAATCCGCAGGTCGTTTGTCTTTTGCCATCCTGCGTGAGACTTACAAGCAACTTTGCTCTTTGGCATCCAGTCGAGGTGTCGACCGCTTAGAATGAAATTTTGTAACTGTTTTAACTCTTCATTTTTCGAGGTTTTTATTTTTTTGGAAAAACTAATAAATTTCTATTTTTTTCTGTTTAAATGAGGCAATAATACTTTTTCTTTTTTTTAGAAATATTATACTTTTTTTTAAATAATTTAATTTAATGTATTGGATTGCTAAATCCGTTATCTTTTTCTTATATTATTTTTTTTTCATACTTTTGTTGTGACATTATTAGAATTTAGAGTAAGAACAAATAAAAAAAATTCGAAAATATATATAAAATGAAATTTACAATAGAATCAAATAAACACTTATGTTAATTATCATTGGTGATTAAAGTCACTAATAATTAGCAACGTAATTTAAAGATATTATTTAAAAAATAAAAATATATTAGAAATATTAACCTTTTTTTTTATTATAGAGTTGGAATTTTGTGTGTATGTGTAAAAAAATATTCATTCAGTGGGCAAATGTATTTTGTTCATCTCAATCACAACCGTTGAATCAATTATCCAACACACCAATTACAACCGTTTGATTAATTAATAATTAATTTAATAACTGCAATTTATATATATTAAATATATCCACACACTTAATATGAAATTCTTCCAGCCCAATTATTATGAGCTATGGGCTTTAGAGCCGTCCTTGCAGCCCATTAACTTTTGCTCATTTATGATCTAAAAAATTTAAATTTTTTATACAAATATATAAAAAATATAAAATAATTGCACTTATATCATTATTTAGAATTATATATCAAATATAACATTTTTAAAAATTTTTGATTTCATATATATTATTTTTGATTTCTTTATCTTTTAATAAGTTAAAAAATATTTTTTAACATAAAAAAATCTAAATTCTAAATTATAAATTCTAAAATTCTAAATCTTAAAATATAAATTCTAAATTAAATATTATTATTCAACCAAATTAATGCAAAAAAGTTTTTTAAATAAAAAAATTAAAGAAATAAAAAAAACAAAAGAAACAAATAAAAAGTAAAGCAAACGGCAGGACAGTGGCTTTTAGCTCTGTTGGCCTTAATTAAAAAAGAAAAATAATAAATTTAATATTAAAAATTTTTAAAATAGTATTTGACGAAAATAAGATTAAAAAAATTATGTTTTATGTAATTTTTTAAAAAATTTTCAACACTCCACCCGCTACGCCACTTGGGAAAAGCAATCAATTCAGTCTGGACAGATACATGGCCGATGGCCCACCCCCTTCATCCCATATCGGCATATCCGCACTCCGTGGCAACAGTTTTATGTATGATTTTTTTTTCTCCTCCTCATAAATGATCCAAGTATTAATTCAACAAGTTGATTTTATCATATATTAATAAATACAAATTATTATATTAAAAAATAATATATTTTATTTATAGTTTAATGATCGAAGTTCGACTTATTTAATTATGTCTCTCATGTTCTAAACTTTATATTTTCCAACAAGAATTTCTAAGTGCTAAAATTTATTACATTAATTTTTTTAATTAAAATCACATTAAATTTTTATTTAATAAAATGTTTTTAATGTTTTAACCATATTAAACGCAATAGAATTGCGGAAGTAATTGAAAGGTTTTGTTAATCTCGTCGACTACTATAATTGAAATTTTAGATATTCAATTATAACTAGAATTTTTTATAGAAGACAATTAAAAAAAAAAGCTTCCAAACTCTAAAATAACTTTTAATTAATATATTTTAATAGTTTATTAAAAATATTTTAATTAAATGTACACTTCACTCTTCTGTTAAATAATAATTTAATATAATTAAAATTGAAAATAAAAGAATTGGATATAAAAATCAAATATGAAAAATGTAAACCTCGAGGGTAGGGGTGTGCATCGGTCGGTTCGGTTTAAAAATCGACCGAAACCGAATAGATAGAATTGTGTATGAACAAAAATCGAACCAACCGAATTCAATATGAAAACCCGAACCGAACCGACCGAATTATTGTACACACCGAACCGAACCAACCGAAATAACCGAAGTTTTTATATTTTTTATTTTTTTCATAAAAATATCAAAACGACGTCGTTTTAGGGCAAAATTATATAATTTTAAACGTCCAAACCGAATAAAAACCGAACCGACCGAACTATCAAAGCGACGTCATTTTGATAGTTCGGTCGGTTCAGTTTATTCAGTTTTTCACTATTAAAACCGAACCGAAAAACCAAAATTTTTTTAAAAATCGAACCGAATAAATCGAAAAGCGAATAAATTAAAACTAAATAAATCGAAATAACCATCGATTCGGTTCAATTTTCGGGCTCGGTTCGGTTTTGCACACCCTACCCGATGGAGGGGAAAATTTCTTTTGCCGTTTTTCCAAGAAAAAGAAAGATGATATTAAGATGTGGCGACACGTGGATAGCAAAGATTGGTCATAAAAAGATTAGGATATTGAAGTTATGGCTAGCATTGGAGCAAAATTTTATCATATTGTGGATAGTATCAGTGGCAATTACATTAATGCGTAAATCATCCACATCTTCGTAGCTTTGAGTAATCCTTCTCTCACCACCCTTCAATTGCTGAATTGTTCTGGAAAATGGCCACCATCACAGCCAGCAAGTTGACTACTCTCTTGCCTCCGGTGGGCTTCAAGCCCGCTGTTCAGCCATCACCTGTTCTTGGTACTACACAAATTTTAATATTTTTTTGTACCATGGGATTTCTGAAATTCATACTTTGGACCATTAACCTGTGTGTTGTTTATAGGGTTGCCGGTGATGCGAAGAAGAGGAGGCAAGGTTAGGTGCAGCATGGAGAAGAAAGCAGAAGCAAAAAGTGAAGAGAAGAAGAGCAGCATGGTAGCATCAATGGCAGCAGCAGCAGCAACAGCAATGAGTGCAACAGCAGGGCCAGCCATGGCGTTGGTGGATGAAAGAATGAGTACAGAAGGGATGGGGCTTCCATTTGGATTGAGCAACAACCTTCTTGGTTGGATTCTTCTTGGTGTCTTTGCTCTGATTTGGTCTCTCTACACTGTCTACACTTCTACTCTTGATGAGGATGATGACTCTGCTCTCTCCCTTTAAAGTGTTTTGTTTCTGCTCCCAAGAGTTTGTAGAAATATTACTTCAATTTGAAAATGGAAAAAAAAAATATGTATGAATGCTTTCACAATGTTATTTTTAATTAACTGCTTGATTGTTAGTTATTGATGTTTGTTATTTTTCTTTTCGTTATAAATAATATTCTATATTCAAAATTTACTCTAATTTTATTAATTCGAATTTACGTTGGATAAGTTTATTATTATTTATTATTTTTTAGTAAATAATATATATTATTATGTGCTTGAGTTTACAAAATAAAAAAAATGAATTTGAGTGTGACAAACCTCAAATTTTTTACAATATAAATTTTTAACTTACATACTGCTATAATTACTCTAATTGAAAGTTTAAATATTTAAAAATATTATATATTTAAAATTTAAAAGTGAGCATTTAATAAAAAAGAGGGATTTGAAATCAAAGGTATTTATAGAACATTTACAAAATTAAAAATTATATATAAAAAATAATTTACGTAATCTCAATTCTTAAAAAAAATACATCTTTTTTTATAATTTTTTAAAATTTGCTCTATAAATACCTTTGATATCAATTTTAATTCTATTAAAATTTCATTTACATAAAAAACATAACATGAATTCTAATAGTAACTTCACATCATAGTTTATTTTCAATCTGAAAAGAGAGAGCTGATTTTATAATAACTATGAAAATCATGATCTAAATTGGAAGAAATAATAAATTTAATTTGATAAAAAAATTCAATTGTCATTTTTGAATTTATATTTTTTTAAATTAACAATTAATACGATAATTTTTTTTATTTTTTATATATAATTTTTAAAATCATTACTACTCCGCAAAGAGGCCTCCAGAAGCTCTACAAAATCGCAAAGCTCTAAAGCATTCTTCGCATTAGGGTTTACGGGTTCTTTCATTTGGATCTTCCTAACTGTCCCATGGCTGCTCCCGCTCTAGTCTCCCTCCCCAAATCCTCCAAGACTGAATCCTATGTCGACAACAAGCGCAAGGAGGACATTCGCATCGCCAACATCGTGGCTGCCCGAGCGGTGGCTGACGCCGTTCGTACCAGCCTCGGGCCCAAAGGGATGGACAAAATGATCTCCACGGCAACAGGCGAAGTCATCATAACCAATGACGGCGCTACTATCCTCAACAAAATGGAAGTCCTCCAGCCTGCAGCCAAAATGCTCGTTGAGCTCTCCAAGTCCCAGGATGCTGCTGCCGGTGACGGCACCACCACCGTCGTCGTCATCGCCGGCGCCCTTTTGAAGCAGTGTCTCTCACTTCTTTCAAGTGGAATCCACCCCACGGTAATCTCTGATTCTCTTCACAAAGCTGCTATTAAAGCTGTCGATGTGTTAACTGCCATGGCTGTTCCTGTTGAATTATCTGATCGCGAATCCCTTATTAAATCTGCTAGTACTTCTTTGAATAGTAAAGTTGTGAGTCAGTATTCTACGCTTCTAGCTCCATTGGCCGTCGATGCGGTTCTGTCTGTAGTAGATCCTGCTAAGCCAGATTTGGTGGATTTAAGAGATGTTAAGATTGTGAAGAAACTAGGTGGGACTGTAGATGATACAGAGACGGTAAAAGGTTTAGTCTTTGATAAGAAAGTGAGCCATGCTGCGGGTGGCCCGACACGAGTTGAGAATGCTAAGATTGCAGTGATTCAGTTTCAGATTTCTCCTCCAAAGACTGATATAGAGCAAAGCATTGTTGTTTCTGATTATACTCAGATGGATAGGATCTTGAAGGAAGAGAGGAATTACATTTTGGGCATGATTAAGAAGATTAAGGCAACCGGCTGCAACGTTCTGCTAATTCAAAAGAGTATCTTGAGAGATGCTGTCACAGATTTGTCTCTGCATTATTTGGCTAAAGCCAAGATTTTGGTGATTAAGGATGTGGAGAGGGATGACATTGAGTTTATAACTAAGACCTTGAATTGCTTGCCTATTGCAAATATTGAGCATTTTAGAGAGGAGAAGTTAGGTTTTGCTGACCTTGTTGAGGAGGTTCCACTTGGAGACAGCAAGATTGTGAAGATTACCGGTATCAAAAATATGGGAAGGACTACAACAGTGCTTGTTCGGGGATCGAACCAGTTGGTTATTGATGAGGCTGACCGGAGCTTGCATGATGCACTGTGCGTGGTTAGATGTTTGGTGAATAAGCGGTTTTTGATTGCAGGTGGTGGGGCTCCTGAGATTGAGCTATCTAGGCAGCTTGGAGCATGGGCAAAGGTGCTGCATGGAATGGAAGGCTACTGTGTGAAGTCATTTGCGGAAGCCTTGGAGGTGATACCTTACACTTTGGCTGAGAATGCTGGGTTGAATCCCATTGCAATTGTGACCGAGCTTAGGAATAGGCATGCTCAGGGAGAGGTCAATGCCGGCATTAATGTGAGGAAGGGCCAGATTACAAATATATTGGAGGAGAATGTGGTGCAGCCACTGCTTGTGAGCACAAGTGCAATCACACTGGCAACAGAGTGTGTGCGGATGATTTTGAAGATTGATGACATTGTTACTGTTAGGTAATTTGAAGCCAGATGTGGAATCTGTTCGACTAGATTGTAGACTTCGTGTGATCCATATTTTGGACCAGTTCTTGTGCTTTTCGTGCGGTTAAATACTATTGATAATTATTGTTGATTTTTGGATCTTTTCCATGTTTTTAAGAATTTTAACAGTTTGTGTTGCGTAATGAAGATATCTTAAAATAGTGCAGTTGGCTGCAGAAATTGCCCTTGAATGAATATCTATTTGTTTATCCCGCTTCAGCTATGTTTTCTGATCATATCACATTAACCAGGTTTATCAATTTTGGATTTCCATTTAAATACCTCTGTTCCAGTCCAGTTTCTTCTTCAAGTTATGGGAATATAGCAGAATTAATTGCATACATCATTCAAATTGACTGTTAGAATCTGAGCTTCTACCCCCGCATTCATATCATTTTGTAACTGTTTCACATAAATTCCAATGCTTTATGATCCTGATTTTTGAGGAGACATATTACTCAAAACTGCTTTTGCGTTTCTTTCCAAATCCTTAGAGGGTCAGCCGCATTTATTACAACTATGTTAATGCTGACTTCTTCATCAGAAGGAAAGAGCCTCAACCACTAAACCAGAAAAAAAAAAAAGTTTTTAATGTCTATAAATATGTTTAGCCCATAATAAAAATACCTTAGAAATTTAATTTTCAGTGTTAATATTATAACTTGTCATTTCTCTAACAGAGACGGTGTAATTTGGCTCGATAGCAGAGATGAAGGTATTGAATGATATTTTGGGATGGGTAAAAATCCTTTGGCAGAAGTCGTGGACTGATACTTGACATTACAATACAATATTAGTACTAATATTTTATTATCACTCAAATAACTTGAGATTATACAGTCATGGCGTTTCCCTATCAAGGAAAACAATTATTTCGTTTAGTTTAATTTTTCTGCGGTAGGATTTCTAGCTCAATCACCACAATCCACAAACTGATAGTTCACAATAAGATGGCCTTGGGCATTGCCTCTTCCATCGGTGTCTAGCTGCCGGAAGACAGGTTCATCCAAGTCCAAACCTCCATTCTGACACTGATCGACGATTCTCACTGTCACTTGAGTTCCTGTTCCAGTATTGGTCACCTGATTTTCACATATCATGTCAACAGTCATTTTAGTATAGAGCCTTTTCTTCAGCATATAAGAAAAGAAAGAAAGTTTGGTTAGATGTATGATAGTACTTACCCTTAAACACTTTCCACAAACACCTTGGCCTTGAGGTTGGGGATGACAAAAAGCAGTCCAACCATACTTCTGGCGCCATGCGAGTGGCTTGGTAGCATCCCAAGTTGCGCAGTAAACACTGGCAGCCTTCAAATCCCATCCTTTATCTGGAGCATTGTATGGATTATAAGTGGCTCTCACATTTGTTCCACTTTGGCAATTGGCTTTAGCTATGAAAAACACTACTAGCAACAGCATCCACAGACCTGTTCTTCTCCCCATTGTATACCTATCTGTGATACCTTCATTAAAGCATTAACTCTTCTATTTATAGGAGAAAACTCACTGAACGTCATTGTTCCAATGTGGACATTGAATAGTATGAGTCAAATTTTGATTTATCTTCTATTCAAAGAAAGTTCAAGACGGTCTTTAGCTGTAGTTTTGATTGATGCAAAGGTTCGGTCAGTACACGGCATTGAATTTTCAAGTTTAGGGTGGTGAATACAATTAACACATATGTAGATGAACGACACGTGTAATTGATACATGTATATGCAAGAGATGGTAGATAAATTTGGACTTGTCCAAGAAAAAAGTTGCACCTTCCTTTATTCTTAGGCAGCATATACTATTTGTCGAAGAGAATTACATATAATAACGACTTATAATGATAATATATTTAATTTCGAAATGGTTTAAATCATTCTAAAGTAATAATAAGTCACCATTATCGAGTTAAATTCTCTAATCCATTACAATTCTCTAATCCATTACTGTTCAAATTCAATAACTGTTAATAGTCCATAGGTAGCTTTCAAATCCAGTCTTTCACCTGATTTTCTGTGTTTAGTAGTAGAATTTCCTAGAAAATCAGAATGGATTTTTACCTGAATCCAAATGATAAGAAATTACAGTCTATGATCATAGTCTTCATGTATATTTTCTTTCATTCAAAATTAAAAATGAGATACCATGGTATAAATCTTTTTTTTCTTAATCAGAGATCTCGAGTTCGAGTCTTACAAATAAAATACTCTTAAATATTTAGCAAGAATCATTTTACGAGCCTATATAGAACGAATCCGGATTAGTTAGGCTAGTGAATTTCATAAACTAAATGAATTATACCAAAGGAAAAAAAAAAATTAAAGTCATAATTAGATGCTTTAATTCCCTTTTCATAATATAATCTTTTATTTAAAAAAAATCCATACATTCATTTGTGAATTATATTAACAATCCATGTAATAAAATAGAACTTGAGATTTAAGAATAAGTCAATCCTTTGCTATGGTAAAAGGCTGTGACACTACTTGAGATTAAAACTTTATTATTACTCCATAACTTGAGATTACATTCATCAAGTTGCCTGTCAAAGACATGCATTTTATTTTTCTAATAGGAGCTTTATTTTTTTTTTTTTCAAGTAATTTAAGCATAACATTTATTTGTATTTATTAGTTTAATCACCACAGTTCACAAACTGATAGTTAACGATAAGGTGGCCTCGAGCATAGCCTTTACCATCTGTGTCTATCTGCTGGAAGGCCCCTACATCCAAGTCCAGTCCTCCATTGCTACACTGATCTACGATTCTCACTGTCACTTGAGCTCGTGTTCCGGTATTCGTCACCTGATTTTCAACATTTAATTTTAAGTATACACATCCTTTTATTTAATATAATTTTCCAAAATTTGATTCCCTGGAAAAATGCATTTTAGAAAAAAAGGAAAGAAAGATATGATTTAAAAAAAGAAAATTTACCCTCAAACACTTGCCACAAACATCTCGGCCTCGACCTTGAGGATGACAAAAGGCAGTCCATTTATACTTCCGGCGCCATGAGAGCGGCCTGTTGGCATCCCAGGTAGAGCAGTAAGCACTCACAGCCCTCAAATCCCATCCATGTTGTTGTGGATTGTACATGTGGTAGGTTGTTCTCACATTCGAACCACTTTGGCTGTAGGCTTTAGCTGTCAGAAACACTAACAACACCACGCACACGCTTATGAATCTCGTTCCCATTCTATTTCCCTCTGTTCTTCTGTTTTTGTGACTTTTTTTCTTTAAGAATTTCTGCAATTTTTATAAGAGAAAAGTCGCATTTTTTTTTTTATTTTTTTACAGTAGAAACTTGACCTGAATGCTATGAGTAATTATAGCATTAATTGATGTAATTATTCTAGTTTAGTAAACGCCATTAAATTCACTTTTGGAAAACTGAACCTATAGTTTATAGCCTCTGGTCATAAACATTTAGTAAAGAAATTTAATTCTCTTTCTTTATAAGACTCTAAGATCTTGGGTACGACTTCATAAAATAAATTCTTTATCTAAATTCGGTGCATATTGGATTGATTCAATTATAAATTGTCATATGTATAATATTCAGTTATTTTATACATTTGACAGTATATAATTATTGATCTATTATGTATCAAATTTAAAATAATCTTATCTCTATGCAATTTGTCTTGTCAGTACTATTAATTTAATTCATATGTAGTTATAAAAAAAATTGTAAATTTGTTGTTTAGCAGACGTTTCAGTCATAAATATCATTTTTTATATATTAAGAGATCTGGAAATTGATATTTATTAACTCAATTATAGTTTGAAAGGGTGTAATAATTAAAAAAAAATAGAATTATTGAGAAAATTTTGCTATTTTTTCAATTCATCAACAACTGATTTCTATTCTACTAGTAATGATATAATTATATATAAAATTTTAGATATACACATCTTGTTATTAATTTATGCTAATTAAATCTGTGGTGGCACCATAAAGACATGTTTTTGATATTTTGCAGTTTGTTTATACATCAGCTTTTGTTTCCAGGAAAAAGAATTTTAGTGTCTTCGCATTCCTGTCTTTCTGGCAATCTTTCCTTAACTATTATTTCCATTCTCCAACAAAAAACATTTCTTTCAACAGATATTTCCCAATTATTTCATTAAGTTACAGAATGTAGCTCTGCTCAAACATTAACTGGACAAGTTTTATTATTTTTTATTTATATCGCTCAACCTCAGGCCTGAGGGGTCTTAAGATACATACAGTAATTAATTATCTTTAATTACTGATCATTGAAAGCAGAGAATTGAAGGAATCCCCACAATCAACAAACTGGTAGTCAACAATAAGATGACCTTGTTGATATCCCACACCATCAGTGTCCAGCTGACGAAAAACATTAACATCCAAGTCTAGCCCTCCATTACTGCATTGATCCACTATTCTTACTGTTATTTGAGCGCCTGTCCTTGTATTTTTCACCTACATTATATATATATATATATATAAGAATAAAAACTCCAAAAATACAAGGATTTGATTGCACATTTTTTCCAATTAGTAAGAATTTCTTACCCTCAAGCACTTGCCACAGGAAGCTTGACCGTGAGCTCCGACAGGGCCACAAAAAGCAGTCCAGCCATACTTGCTCCGCCATGAATAAGGTTTATCAGCATCCCATGTTGAGCAATACGCGCTCACTGCATTCAAATCCCAATTATGGTCTTGTGGATTATACATATGGTAGGTTGCGCGCACATTCGAAGCACTTCCGCCACCGCTATCGCCTTTGCAATTGCTTTGGCAATTTTGGGAGGGCGAACAGTACTCGTTGGTAGAGCCGCACCACCCGTACTGGCTACAACATAGGTTGTTTGGGCAGAGTTTCCCCCCAGCTTGCCTACCGCACTGTTCTCCGATTGCACCGCCTACTGAATATAACAACACAATCACCATGCATATATTTTTCATTTTTTCTTCTTCTATTTGGTGCTTCGACTGTGATGTTATATGCTGACCACCTCGGATTTTATAGACAAATTTATTTATAATACTCAAAAATATTCAATTTACACGACATGATAATTTATTATTTAAATTTATTTGTATAGTGCGTATAGATAAGAAAATTATGCGATATTATCGACTCAATTATTCAAAGTGTCAATAATATATTTATTATTGTGTATGTATATACATACACTGCAACTTGGATCGCTATAATTAATGATGATGATATTATAGACTTTTCTAATGAATGAATAAATAAATAAAGAATTATGATTATTCATTTGCTCATATCATATCTCACTTTTATTTGTATTCATCGAACCTATGCCAATTATTAAATTGATATCATAATCTTTTTTATTGCGTAAATGAAAAAAGTTCATCATTGATTATTCACTTTTATTTGTACATATCCACACCTCGCTTTTGTCTAAATTATTTCATTACACTTAAAATTATTTGAATTGATATTATGAAATTTCTTGATTAAGAAACGAAAAGGATGATAATTTTTTTTTCTTTTGGTAATTACGATAATTTCTTTTTATTTAATTTATCAAAACAAATTAATTAGAAAGTAAAAAATTTCATTAAAAAATCACATGTAATCTAAAAATTAAAAATCTGACTTTTTTTTTTTTTTTATCAAATGTTCGATTTCCATCTCCTCCCATTAGGACTGAAATTAGAAAAAGAACAATTGGGCTGGTGGGCATGGGGCGGGCCTTCCAAAGAATTGGGTCGGCTGCGGTCACGGCCATTCAATAAGGATCCGTAATTTATATTTATTTTTTCTTAAATAAAAGAAAAAATAATACATTGAAGAGATCATTTTGATAAATCTAATAAAAGAATCCCTAATTTATGTAATTTAATAACCAGCTAAAACAAACTGACATTTTAACTTTAAAGTTGATCAACCGATACCCTCCCCTTTTCGAGGAATTTTGGAAACTCGCAGATTTGAATCCTCATTTCTCCTTTTCATTATTAAAAAAATAAATAAACAAATTTTTAAGCTTTTATAATCCGATCACAGTATTACTATTTCAATTTTTTTTTCTAATCACAGTTTTCAGAAAAATTGACAAATTTGATTTAAGCTGAATCAGTCCGTACTAAAATAAAATATTTTTTATGCTAATATTGGTAATATTTATCTTTAAGGTTTTACTTAAATGAAATGATTGTTAAATAACTTAAATTAATGCTTGTTCCTACTATTTCAAATTCAGTGATATAATAATATTGTAAATCAATTTTTTATATATATTAAATAAATATTTGTTTGTTTGTTTAAGGAGACATACATCACGTTTGAATAAGTATTTATTTTATTTAAATTAAAGAAAAAATATATATAAATTGAAGGCTTAACTACAGTTGACAAAGGAAAAGAAACAGCTCATGTGAAATAAGGAGGAATCTTTCAGCAAGGAAATAAGGAGTAAATTTAAACATATTTTAAGAAGGTAGATCGATGGAGCACATGGACCAACTTGTTTATTAAATTATATTTATTGTGTAATTATTTATTCTTCGCTTACTAAAACAATACAGATTATATTCTTCTAATCACTCCTTTTGTTTCTATGTAACATTTTAACCATAAAAATATTAATTTTTTTTTATACACAAATAGATCTATCTCTTCCCCGTTTGCTCTATATATATATATATATATATATATATATATATATATATATATATATATAAGT
>CANXYI011863392.1:0-12740 GCA_948208565.1 Hura crepitans
AGAAGAAACTAAACCTGAGAGAGAGAAGATGGTTGGAGCTAATAAAAAATTATGATTGCTTAATTGTTTACCACCTAAAGAAATTAAAGGTAGTGGTAGATGCTTTAAGCAGGAAATTTATGATAGCCTTCAAAGCTATGAGTGTTAGTTTACAATACACTTTAAGAGAAGCTATGCTAGCTGAGTTATAGATAAAGCTAGATTTTAGATAGCAGATTAAGGAAAGCTAGATGAAAGTTGAACAGCTAGTTCAAATGGCAAAGAAGATTAAAGAAGGAAAGGCTATAAGGTTTGAGTTGATAGAGGATGGGTACCTATATTATCAAAATAGGTTATGCATACCTAGTATAGATGACTTGAGGTTATAGATATTGAAGGAGGCACATGAGGCTCCTTATTCCATGTATCTTAGGAGTAAAAAAATGTATTTAGACCTAAAATCTCATTATTAGTAGCCTGGTATGAAAAAAGATGTGGTAGAGTTTATTGCAAAGTATCTAACACGCCAGTAAGTGAAAGCTGAGCATTAGGTTCCTTCTAGATTGTTGCATCCTATAGCAATACTAGAATGGAAATGGGAAAAAGTAATCATGGATGTTGTGATGGATTTACTTTTGACCAAAGGTAAATGTGATGCTATAAAGTTGATTGTTGATAGATTAACAAAGGCAATTCATTTTATCCCTATCAGGATAGATTATTCTTTAGAGAGGCTAGCTAGACTATATTTGGATAAGATAGTCAGATTACATGGTGTGCTAGTGACTGTCATTTCTAATAGGGATCCTCGCTTCACTTTTAGATTTTGGAAAAAGCTGTAGGAAGCTTTAGGCATCATATTGGCTTATAGCATAGTTTTTCACCCTCAGACTAACAGACAATAAGAGAGGGTGATACAGATACTTAAAGATATGTTATGAGGATGAGCTATTGAGCTTAAGGGTAACTAGGATTAGTACTTGTCTTTGGTAGAGTTTGCCTATAATAATAGTTACCAGTCTAGCTTAGGGATGGCCTTATATAAGGCATTGTATGGTAGATGATACAAGACTCCCTTATGTTGGAGTGAAGTTAGAGAAAATAAGAATTTTAGTGTGGATCTAATTAGAGATGCTGAAGAATAAGTAAAGTTACTTAGAGAAAGGCTGAAAGCAATTGTGGATATACAAAAATTGTATACTAACCTAAAACGGAGAGATATTAAGTATATAGCTAGGGAACAAGTATTCCTAATGGTTTCTCTATGGAAAAAGGTGCTGAGGTTAAGGAAAAAGGGGAAATTGAGTCCCAGGTTCATAGAACCTTATGAGATTATAGAAAAGGTTGAACCTCTAGCATACATGCTAGCACTATCACTTGATCTATAGTAGATACATGATGTCTTTCATGTTTTTATGCTCAGGAGGTATGGATCGGATCAATCACATATGATTCTAATGGTAGATATTGAGGTATAGCCGAATCTGAGTTATGAGGAGGCAACCGTATAAATTTTTGCTCATAAAATGATGGAATTGAGGAATAAGTCCATATCATTAGTTAAGGTGCTATAGAGATACCATATTATAGAAGAAGCTATATAGGAGCCAGAAGAGTAGATGAAAGCTTAGTATCCTCATTTATTTTCTCTAGGTAATTTTGAGGATGAAATTTTCTTAAAAGGGGAAGAAATGCAATACTTGTGTTTCGAGGCTTTATGAATAGTGCCATTGGGTACAAGAAGTGTGCCTAGGGTTTCGAGTCACTTGTGTGTAAATTGAGGTAGTGACAATGGTCATGAAACTTTAAGGGGGTTTAATTTGATGAAAAAGGAAAAAATTAAAAATTTTAGCAGAACTAATAATTTATTTCGGACTATAAGTTACCCCTCTATGAAATAAAAATTTTACTGGCTGAGAATGACTTGCATAAAATAGTGGACCCTAAAGCTCAAAAATTTCACTGAGTCTATTAGTGAAAGAATTTTTAGATTATGAGGTTGTTTGCAATTTCTCATAATTTTTTAGATTAGCATGCAAATTGAGGTGGTTAAAAAAATCGCTCCATCGGTGGAATTTGGCCACAAAAATTTATGAGCACCTAGAAGGGATTAAAATATGAAATTTAAAATAAATAATGTAATTTCGAGGTTCGTGTTAATTTGGGTAAATTTCGAAGTTTGCCAAAAAAAATAAGACATTTTAAGATGGCTCGAGTGGTTGTAGGACCCAGCCACACACTTGCTAGCTGGCCTAGGGCCCTTAACAAGTGTCCATGAACTTTGACAAGTGGATAATTCTAGTTAAACAAAAGAAGAAAACTCCTCCCTTACTATCTAAGTAGTGATGCCACAACAAAAGGGAGTGGCCATTTCTATCTCCTTCTTTATTCCTTTCTAGAATTTCTAGGTTCCTAAAATTACTTTAGGATGTTAGGGAAGTCCCTGAAGAGGAATCATAGCTAAAGGAATCTTCAGCTATAAATTAAAATTCATGGAAGTTTACTAGATAAAAGTAGTCTAGCAAGCCTATTTTGTGAGTTTTCAAGACTTCTCCTTGATTTTTCTTGGATATTTATGGTTGTAATTGGGTCCTGGTGATGCCTAACTTCTATAGAGATATGTATAGCCTTTGTTTAGGTGAATTGGAGTAAGGTAGAGCTTGAAGAAGATAGAGAGGGCTGGAATAAAGCTTGGGAACCTTGAAGTGATAATAATCTCATCTCCAAGTGAGGGAGGTAAGTGAACTCAATTATTCATTTCTTGCCTTCTAATTTTCAATAGCTTTTCATTTGAGTTAGAGCGAGTTTGAGTGCTTGAATTGGCTTGGATAGGTTTTTCTTTGTATGATTGTAGCTTATGGCATGAAGGTATGTGCATGGTATGATTATATGATAAGAAGAACTAATGGTAGTGTCAAGTCATAATTTGGCTAAGAGATGTACAGCTTAATATATGTTGAGATGTATTTTGGGCACTTGAGTTCTAAATTGATCATTGTGGTATTGAAAGGAAAGGGCATTGTATGTAAAGACATGGAAAAATGCATAATTAGTGTAAAGTGTAGCTGAGAGCTTACTTATGAGTGTGAATGTGTGTGGCTTTCTTAGTGTGGTTTTAAGTAGTATTTAAGGCTAGATATGCATGTGCTTTAGACTTATTTTGCTTGAAAAATAGATATGGTATGGAATAAGTTTGAGTAATGCATAGAGGCATGGAAAGTTAGGGGCGGTTAAAGCATACAATAGGCATTTGCTACTTTAAATGGCATGAAATGGTAAAGGTATGTATGTAAGTGTAATTAGGCTATGGATAAATGGATGATTGTGTAATGAACACTATGAGAATACATGATTAAGGCTCTTGACTAGTTTTACCAAAAGCTAGTTCAATGGTAATGGCACGAAAAAGGGGATAATATGTGCACCATGTTGTGTGTACCAATACTTACTCATGTGAGCATGATTAGCTTAAATACTTTGGTATGAAAACAAGTAAAATGTATACCCAAAAATGACATGTAATGTAGTCAATAAATGACATATAAAATGATACTAAACTTAGCTTGAAATGATGTATGAAAAGTGGGTTGTAATGTGCCTTTAAAGGGGCTATAACTTGAGATTAAATAATGTGCCTAAAACTTATGCCTTTGAGGGTTATTATTTATGGTTATATGTAATGGCATTTGAGCCTATGGTTTGACCTTAAAATGGCTTAGTGATTTTGTGGCTTAGGGCCTATGAACTTTGTGTAAATAATGGTGAAAATTGCACTGAAAAAGGATAACAAATGAACTTAAAAAGAGTTATTAAAACTTGACGTAAATACTTATAACTATCCAGTTTGACCTTTACTTGAACTAATAAATCCACTGGATAGTAAATGGCCTAAAATTATGAAATTCTTATGGAATTGAAGCTAGCATAATATATGATAATGATTAGTAATTATACCTTTACATATAATTTCTGATAATTTACTTGGTACAGCCAGTTTGTGGCCATACCAGACCGGGCTAATTTCTAACTATGCTGTAAAAATTGTAACTATCTGTTTTTGAGTTTATAATATTATAAAAATTTAATCAGTAAAGAAATGGACATAGTTTAAGGTTAAATGGCCCATTAGATAGACACCCACTGCATGGGTTGATCGGTTAACTTAGGGATCCTTAGCAGCTACTACAATGTCTACTTTTTAGACAGGGTCATACAGTAGCATAGGTTCCCACTGGGGCCACTGTACTAGTCTATTGGATAGATAACTTTTTATCTTTGCCACCTGATGCCAGATTTGATATTGTCGGTGCAGTGGCATAGGTCTTTGTGGGCCACTGCATTAGTTTGTTAGATAGACCAATCTACTGGGTAGACACAACCACTTCATCACTGATCTTTTACATGATGCTGGTGCAGTAGTGTAGGTCTTTAAGGGCCATTACACTAGTTTGTTAGATAGACCAGTCTATTGGGCAGACAACTCCTTATTATTTGCACTTCAGGTGCTAAAATTCAATTAAGCCAGTACAGTGGCATTGGTCCAGAATAGGGCACTAGCTTATTTTTCCCTCTAAATCCAGTGTCTATTAAGGTTGTCTCTTGAGATGGGCTAACTGAAGTAATATAAGATTAAATAAATTTGCATATGACTATGAAATATAACACAGGGGCAATTTAGTAATTTTCCACTGATAAGGCTTAAAGGCTTAAAATGGTATAGGTTATGCATGTAATAATTAATGATTATAAAATGGTAATTATACATACTAGTTTCTTAAATTGAACTGGGATATTAGAATAAAATGCGAATAGAAGTATAATGTATGGATAAATTGCTAGACATGTTTTAAATATTTGAATTCACCACTGAGTATTTTATACTTAGCATACCTATTTTGATGTGCAGGTACCAAGAATAAGGATGTCGCCTCGTAAAATGTGCAAGAGAGTTCAGAGGTCTTTTTAGGAAGGTTTGTCAACTATATTCATGTAGCTTTTGCACTCTATGTACTTAGGTGGGGAATAGGGGCAAGATGTATAAAGGGACACATGGTTATATTTGTCTATATACAGACAGATTATGTTATAATTAATCAGTGGTTAATCCTTGTGTGTATGTATGCCTTATGTGGATGTTTGTGAGCCTGAGGCTCTATATGTTTTCTTGATTATGGCTTGAGGCTTGTGATTGCTACTAATAAATGATAATGATGGGATGATATCTGGGGGACCAGAAGGGTCCAGGAGATGTGGTTCCTCATTATAGAAGTGTTTTACAAGTGGAAAATTTGAGATAGTGATTCGAGTAGCCGTTGTGCTTAAGAAATACCTGAATATGTTGAAATCACTCTGTAATTGCATAATCATGATAATATGGACCTAAATAAACTCTAGGAATAGATAGGGCTAAGTTTGGAGTAAGATAGAATTGATTAAGTACAACATAAGTAAATGTTAAATAAGTAACTATGGCAGAAGTAAGGATAGGTGATCTAGTGAGAAGTGCACCGCTTATTGGGTTTCTTTAGGAATCCAATAGGGGGTGTTACAAATAAGCTCAAATACACCATAAAAGCTTTTTTACACCTTCTCTTTTCCCTTAGCTCTACTTTGATCACCTTTCTTTACAAATATACATGAAAAATAAACTTAAAAATCCATATAAAATTTAACACCTATCTAAACTTTAAATCAACCTTAAATAACTCTTACAAGACATCCAAAGAACCTTAGAAAAATATGAGATCATTAAAATAATGTTTTCTAGTTTAGGGTTTCTGTTCACATAACCCCTAAACTCTTAAAACCTCAACCCCTAAACACTTATTCTTGCTTTTCTTAACTTAGGAAGACCTTAAACCATGCCAACTAAAGATTGAATGTACTATTTTGGTGTTAGATTGAGGAATAAAGAAGAAAAAATAGAGGCACTATAGAGGGAAGAGGCGTTGGCTTTTAATGGGGGAGAAAAGGGTGGAAGACAATACTATTCATGTGTGACTCCCCTTTTTGACCCCATTTATACTAACTCCATCAATGGTTGAGATCACCCGTCTTTTAATCCAATGGCTCCGATTTTTCTATCCTTTAATTCCTTTTTTTTTAGTTTTCTTCCGTTCATTGAAAACACTAATTGTAATTCCCGTAAGCTAAGGTATTATGAATAGTACTTTCTGGGCCTAAGGGATGTTCCTAATGGTGCGGGGCACCATTTCGAGTCCAATGACTAACATATTGGTCATAAAACTTTGATGAGCTTGAAAGTGGGTAAAACAAATGAATTTAAAAATTTAGTAGAACCAATAAATCATTTCAAGTCAAGAACTAGTGTATACGGAGATAAAATGAGGTTGTGCTAGGATAGCCTCAGGAAGTGCCTAGATAGACCCAAAAATATCATACTCTAAACCTCAAAAATTCTAACGAGTAAGGTGGAGAAGGAATTTTAATTTTCTAAGGTCGTTTAATATTTTTTCTGAATATTTTATTTTGGTGGGTGAATAGTGTCAAAAAGTCCACTATTGAATTTTGATCTAAAATTTTATATGGGCCTTTGTGACACTAAGCAAGGATTTTTAAACCTAAAATGAATATTTTAGAGGTTCAGAGAATATTTTATGAATTTTTGAAGCCTAAAATGGCATAGAGTGAATAGTAACCCTAGCTCCCGGGGGAGTTTTGGGTTGAAATTCTAAGGGAGCCTTAGTGAATTTAATCAAGGATTTTTGGAACTAGAATTATGATTTTTAGAGTTCTATGGAAATTATTCTGAATTTTCAAAAATTAAAGCAAAATTGGATTAATTTGGGTTGTCCGATCGACACATGGCGCGATTATAGCCATCCATTTTGCTTATACACCTAAGGGGACATGTGTGTGGATGGATAGGATGAAAAAGAGGTCACCATCTCCTCCCTCCCATAATGGTCAATGCCATTTTCATCATGGGAGCTCTCCCATTTTTTATTCTTTCTCTCTCCTCCCATGCCAAAAACACACAAAAATTATCCCTAGTGAATAATCATTTAACTAGAGTTCCTGATTGTTAGATAAAATACGGATAATGTACAATATGGCAATAAAGATTATTGTAAAAGTTATGGAATTGAATGAATATAATAGAAGAAAATATTGTGAATTAATGACTTATGTAATAAATTGTAAATGGTTGAATGAACTAATAAGAATATTTATGGCATAGTTATGATATTATGATGTATGTAACTATCATAATTACACGGTTTTGCATTTTCTATAAAATTTAAAGATGTGAGTTATAGGTAATGCTGAGAAGTTAAATTTTAGCTAATAATGCCACACTCATAATCTTGTAGGCTTACATAATGAGTGGATTGTATGCAATAGTATCTAGTTTGTATACATCTTAAAATGAGATATAAGTCATATAATCTTACTAGATTGTAATGTGTGAATTTAAGAAATGCTATGAAATGTTAATGTGAATGCACCTTGATAATGTGATGGAAATGCAATGTTACTTGAGATTTGATAGGATTTGTCTGTGAAGGACTAGAAGGGTTTAGAGATGTGTGTTGAGAGTGAGATAGTTATAAAAGTGCTTTTATACAAGTTTTAAAATTTTAGTTTTTTACTCTAGGCTGTCGTTATGCTTCTGGATTTTTGTTACAATAAGAACCATAGAAAACATAGTGAATAGAACTCATATGAATGTTATGAGTCTAACTTACATGGTTATACAAATGGTTTTTAATAAGGATAAATATCTTAAAGGGTGACATCTCTTATTTGTGTCTGATAGTGGATCGAGTAAGGGACGTCACAGTGATATCTCTTATCTAGGTGTTAGAATAGGCCGGGTAAAGGGTGTCACATTTATTGGTATGAAAGCATGTTAGGCGTTCTTAGGATCATAAAGATTATGCAAGTACCCAAAGGTTAGGATTAAGGTTGAGTTTCATATGAAAGTTTACACTATTGGAGGCTACCAAGTAATAGTCTTTGTATAGTATCAAGAATATGAAATAGTATTGCTAACAGAAGGAAGTGAGATATGGATTAACATATAAATGATGGTAATAAGACTATACAATATTGACTTCTTAAGGTATACTGATGTTAGGCCATCATAGCCTACTCTTTTCTTACAAGTGACTAGTTCACCAAGTGATGTCTTGAGAACTAATAAATATATGTAGTTGGTAAAGTGGCTAACTTCCTAGCTCTCAGCTATATAAAACAAATATTTCTAAAGAGGGGTTAAAATAAAAGAAGTAAGAACCTCAATGATATAAGACTTAATGATTTGGAAATATTTGGATATTGATTAAGAAGAACAAACTAAAGTTCTATTTCAATTGAGATATACATCTGAAGAAGAGGTATGTAAGTGGAAAAGATTACATTAATATTAAAGAAACTTAAATAGTGACAATAAGTATGTTTCATGAGAAAGTAAGAGATGAGTGGTTATGATGTGCTAGGGTGATAGTTAGGATATGTTAAAGACTAACAACATGAGTAAAAGACTCTTAAAAAAGTAATGCCAAAAGGAAAAGGTAAATGTGTTTAAGTGGAATAAGAAATAGAAAGTGAATGGATAAAATTCAAAAAAGTGATTGTGAATGCTGTTGGAGTTAATGCTCCTAAGGCATCTATCAACATCCTTGAGGAAGAGGGCTACTTTCTTTTTTTATAAATGCATGAGACATTTAGGGCTAGGTTATGCATTACTTAGCATGAGCATTATCTCAACATCTTGCATATCTACATTACTTCATTCACATCGCATGCATCATTACATATGCATAAATATAGCTTGGGCACATACATCTAGCCTTGATACAAAGGGGATGACAAGATACACTAATAATGGTGAATAGTAAAGTAGTATCTATAGAGATAGGGTAAGGGCCATTATAAGTTAAGATGAAATGAGCTAGGAAGAAAACTTATGCCTAGTGATACAAATGGCACTGGTTTTATAATGAAGCTAGTAATAAAGAGTTGTCACAAGGTTATTCAAAGTAAGGAATAAGTGTCAAGGAATGAGGATTAAAGTAACATAGTCTGAGGACATGAGTATTATAAGCATGAAAAATAAGATCAGATTGTAAGGTGTGAAAATAAGAGAAGTTATGGGAGAATGTTACATATTTGAGATATATAGATATAATGAACCCCTACCTAATGTTTTAAGAGGGGAAGTAGAGAAGGAATCGAAGCATACACATGACTAAGAGGTATAAAGGAGAAGGAAACTAAGATGAACGAAGTATATGTATGCTAAGGTCGTTGGTAAGATTGTACCATAGGAATTTCAAGGATGAAATTCATTTAATAAGGAAAGAACTGTGACTCCTAATAAACTCTAACATGTGAACAATGCTCCCCGATAGGTGAAAAATGCCCCTTAGAGTTTAGAGTAGAAACCTTTAAGGTATAATTAGGATTCTCTTACTATTTAAAAGTATGTGTTAAGGATAGGTTTAGGTTAAAATTTGGAGATGAAATGTGGTCATTTGAATGGTTAACAAACTATGTGAAATAAAGGGTGAATAGTGCCCACCCGAGGAAAGTGAATAGTACTTTTCAAGACTTAAAGTTGAGACAAGTGAATAGAATAGTGGTAAATATTCTAAAATAATTTTGTGTGAAATTTAGAAGGGAATTAGAGTTATTAAAGAGGTTAAAAGTGCAAAGGAACTTTTATGCAGTAGTGTTTTATGAATAGTAATGCAATTAAAGCTGAATGGAAAAATATTTTGAACTTGCTCAAAAAATTACACAACTTGATGGTTAAAATTCTAACAAAGCTAATTATATGGGATTTGGAATTTTTTGAAGCTAAGAGGCTATTTAACAAAATTAATTTAGGATGTATTAACTCAAATAAAATAGTTTTCCTCGAAATTAAAATCTAATTTTCTTAGGATGTTTATATTATGTATTTATCTAATTAATGGCATAAATTGAGAGCTAAAATAACTTATCAAAAACATAGACTAAGTTTTTAAAGAGAGAGGAGTTGAGAATTAATCTTAGCCTTTGGATAGGATACTTGTCCATCATCCCACCACCCACTACTAAGTATAAAAGGCAATTTCATTTAAAATAAAAAAAACCTATTCCTCCTAATTTTTAGCTATGGCCAATGGTAATGAGAGAAATACTATTCCCTTTCTTTTTCTTCTTCCATCCAATAAATCAACCCTTAAGCCACCAACTAGATAATCTAAATTAACCTCTACATTCCCCTAACAACTATTTTGGCAAGAGAAATGCAAAATAGGCCTAGAATAAAGGATTTAAAGGTTTGGTGAATAGTGCCACTTTGAGGTAAAAGTGTTATTTCTATGATTTATTATTTTCCCCAGGTAATTTTTGGTGTCAATAAGATACTTATAAAATTATATTAAATTTTAAAGCTTAATATGATTTATTAAAAATTTTCTAATGTTGATAATACGTATAATTTTTAAGAAATGGTGGAAGCTTGATGGAATTGATGAAATAGTGGTGTGTAGAGCCTAAATTAAAGTTAAGAGATGTTTAGGCAAGTATTTTCATTGAAATATATGTATATTATGTTAAATTGTGTGATTAAAGTGTGATAATGGTATGAGATGTGATGAATCTATGTATGTGAGCATGGGAATGATGGGTTAATTGATTGGTATGTTTAACTAGATGTTTAGGAGATGATTAAAGTATAAATTATGAGGAAAAATGCTTGCTAGGGTGGAGGTAACCTTATGGCCAAATGGGGTAGGGTAGTGTATGTGAACTTGACATGTTATACTTAGCATAATGCATGAAGTAAGTGAACTTAGTGATGAACATATTGCTAAAAGATGACTTTATGATTGCAAATACATGTATATGGGGTATATATGGTACATGTATGATGAGATATGGTAGTTGTGGTGGTTAAGGTCTAATGGCCAAAAGGTGTGGGGTGTGTGTGTATGTCTAGGTTATGTTATGTGTAGTGTAATGTATGAAATAGTTGAGAAAAGTCATGAATATTTAGATTAATGATATTTTTCTATGTGAAAGTATGTGTGGGTAGAATATGTGACGTAGGCATATAATGGTAAATGTGGTTTAATGCCTAAATAAGACATGAAACATGTTAAGTGTATGATTAGGAGATGTTAGAAAAAGAGAGGAATTGAGGATGAAGGGAAATGGTTTAAGTGTGCTTAAGGCTAAATGATATGGCTAGGATGTTTAGGTGTAGAGGTGTAAGGTTAAGCCTGACTTATGTGTATATAACCTTAATCACATATTTTAAATAAAGTTGAAAGAAGTAATGCTAAGGAATAGTACTTAAATGAATATTGTCTTTTATGGTCAAAATACATGTAAGAGGAAGTAAAAGAAATATAGATAAAATTGAGTAAGGACCTAAGTTATTTATGTAAATAAATTAAAGAGATATATGTTATATTCAATTTCATTGGTTATTTCAAATATGTGTGCATGTATATAAGAAATATAGCATGTGCTTATGTAAGCATCTAATTATGTGTACAAAATGCATGGATAATGTAATGTGATTAGGCACATATGTATAAGAGAAGAAATGAATGAGAAGTGATAGAAATGTATGTGAATGGCTGAATGGTGTGTTAAGTGTGTGTGAGTGAATACAAGTTAACAAAAAAGGGGAATAGAAATGTGATAGTCTCAATTATATATTGTGAAAATAATTGAATTAAGAAAATTAATAATGAGTGAGATTTGTATAGGTTTTATTACAGTGGTCGATGACTTATTTTATGGGTACAAGTGAATATAATAGAATTTGTGAAAAGTCTACTTGTCTTTAGCTGAATTTGAATATATAAACATGGTTTAGTTACTTAAAGGGGATAAGTTTATAAAGGTGAAATATTTAATAGCCAAATGGTATAATGCAAGATTAATAATAGGTAAACTTGATTTAATGTTATGTAATGAGGCATATCTTTAAGGTTAAGTGGGGAAAATCCCTAATGAAATTAATTAAATAATAATAGTCATAATTATGTATAATTGAATGATGTATTAATTGATTAAGCTAAGTAGTAATGAACTTATGAGCATAGATGTGATTATCATGGACTGAAGCATAAAATGGTAAATAACATGAAAAATAAACATTACGAGGGGTGGAGATGTTAGGGAAGACTTCTTGATGACAATACCAAATTTGGATAGAATGAAAGAATTAAGAAATATGATTAGAAATATGAAGCATGCAGAGTAAAGATTTGATGAAATCCCATGAGGGGAGGAATAATATGACAACTTTAAAGATAAGAATAATGATTATGGTTGAGCCATTAATTCTATATAAAATTAGAATGAGTTATTCAGGCTAAGGCAGCATAAATTTAAAGGTAAGAAACATAGAATGTTATTATGTTAGTGAAATAATAAAAAGGAATGAGGCTTATTTGAGTAAGATAACCTACTAGATAGGTTGATCGGTAAACTAGGGAGTTATTAGCTATTAGTGGCATTGGTTCACAAGAATCACTACCTATTGTATGGCGAGTGTAGCTATTAAGGTTTTAGATATAAACCTTATACACTCATTGGATATTAGGAGGTCTATAAGAGCTAATCCTTGCTACCTACACTCTTTTAGGTATTAAGAGGTTTGCGAGGGTTGATCCTTGCTATCTCAATATTGGGAAATCTGAAAAGGTTGTCCTTGCTATTATGATATTGAGAGGTTCTCAAGACTATCTCTATTACTAAGAATTTCCTAGGGATTAATCCTTGCTATTGGG
>CANXYI011863568.1:0-15086 GCA_948208565.1 Hura crepitans
TCCTTAATCTGCAACTGATGGTATCTTAATCTTAAATCTATCTTGGAAAAGACACTGGCACCCCGTAACTGATCAAAAAGGTCATCAATCCTAGGCAATGGATACTTGTTCTTAACTATCACCTTGTTTAATTGCCTATAATTGATATATAATCGGAGTGATCCATCCTTCTTCCTCACAAATAATACAAGAGAGACACTAGGCCTGATGAAGCCTTATCTAGCAACTCCTATAACTGCACTTTCAATTCTACTGGGGCTATCCTGTAAGGAGTAATTGATATAAGGTTCACACCAGGGTAGGTCTCAATCTCAAAGTACAACTCCCGATGTGGTGGTAATCCTGGCAACTCATCTGGGAACACATCAAGAAAATCAAACACAATAGGTATCTAATCTAGGCTAGGGGTTTAGACACTAGTATCTATAATAGAGGCTAAGAAAGCTTCACATCCCTTTCGTATGAGTCTCCTAGCTATTATAGCAAAAATCACATTATGCAGGGAGTCTCTGTTACCTATAACAATCACCTCTTACCCATCTAGGGTCTGAAGACTCAACCTCTTCTTCTTACAATCAATAACTACTCGATGTTCTGACAGCTAGTCCATACCTAGTATGACATTGAACTCATGGAAGGG
Organism: Hura crepitans; assembly: GCA_948208565.1. Taxonomy (NCBI): domain Eukaryota; kingdom Viridiplantae; phylum Streptophyta; class Magnoliopsida; order Malpighiales; family Euphorbiaceae; genus Hura; species Hura crepitans. The sequence goes on from CANXYI011863568.1 coordinate 641, forward strand.
AAGCTCTATTAGGTTTGCTAGGAAGATCTGATCATGTATCATCAGGGGATAGTGTCTATAGATAGTGTTTACTGTCACACTCCGACCTATAAAGTGGCTCACTTGAATATCTAAGTTAATAGGTTCTAGTTCCAATCCTTTATTTCATGCTTGTCTAGTGCATATGTACGAGTGTGTGGATCCAAGATCTATCAAAGCTAGTACAGGAACATCAAATAAAAGGAAAGTACCAGCTATGACATCTGGAGCCTCCGCTTCCTCCCGAGCACGAATAGTATACTGTCGTGCTAGAGCTCTCGCTTCAAATCTACCCCTTTGGCTAGTGGTAACCTGCTCCTATCTTAGTTGCCTCAGGGGTCTACCTACTGTAGCTGCTACCGATGCTTGTGTCTACATAGCTTCTGGTTGCTTTTGAAGGCACTCTCTATGGTAATTATCCCAAGCTCCGCAGATAAAAAACTCACCCCTCTTGAACTACTAACACTAGCCCCAATGCTTCCTCTGGCAACTTTCACAAGTAGGGGGTGCACTCCTGGTGGTGGATATGAGTGCACTAAAAGCCTGCTATGATGAAGGTGGTCAAAGTCTAGAAGAATACCCCTGACCAGTCCTCTATGAAGAGGCCTATATCTGCAACTGCTGGCCTGACTGCCTCTAGGATTGCTGACCCAGCTAGAAGTCCCTCTACCTCTTACTCCCACCTGGAGCTGAAGTAGTCTGGCTTACTGTAAATGGCCTCTTCTTCTGATACAGCTCTCTCTTTTCTTATAGCATTTCTTCTATATCGTAGGCTGCTACAACTAACTTAAAAAAGTCTCTGATCTTCGGAGTCAAGATCTGTATCCTCAACTCCACGTTGAGGCCCTTCTCAAACCTTTTGCACTTCTCCTTATCATTCGATAAGAACTCAGCTACATACCTACTCAGATAGTCAAAGTCTTTCTTATATTCTGAAACTTATCTCTTGCCTTGTTTCAAATCAAAGAACTTTTGTCTTTTCTTGTCCTTGTAGGAATCGGGGATATACCTTTTCTTAAACTCCTTCAAAAAGAAGTCCCAGGTTAACTTAGGAGCTATCTTCCTCTTTGTCAGTCTGTCCCACCAATGATAGGCTTCCTCCTGCAGCAGAGGTGTGGAGCACTTGAAGTTCTCCTCCTCAGAACACTTCAACTACTCTAGTATTCTAGTGGTCTATTCTTACCAATACTTGACCTTTGTTGCATCATCCTCCCTCGAACCTAAGAAATCCATAGCCCCTATCTTCTTGACTCTTTCTAGATATGTCTTCTATGGGGCTAGAGGAGCTTGTAGAGGTAGCCGAGCAACAACAATTGGAACTGGAGCTAGTGGTGGTGTTGTAGCATGTCTCAACAAATATATAATCTTCTGCAGTAATGCGGGTGAGGCTGAGGTGGCAACTAGTTGGTAGCATCACTTGGCTCTAGAGTGGCTACACTCACTTTTAGTCCATGTATGGTGATCAATGCGTGACTAGCTACCTCTTCCCTTTGCTCAAGTGGGGTCCGCTCACTCATCGTATTAAATTGTACCAAAAATAATTATTAGCATCAAACAGTGTAGCTTAACTCAAAACAGCATCCTGGACTCATGCACTCATCTATAAGATGCATAGGAATGCCTAAACCTGCTTTAATACTGCTAAATGTAACACCCCCTACCTATTTTATCAGAAAATAAGCAAAGTGTGCTACCTCCCGCTGAGGTCACTCATTTTTAGATTTCCCTAAGGGCCTTTTATTTAACTTTTACCCAAGTTGGACTAATGTTGACCAAACATACCCTTATTTCATTTTTGATTATTTATCCCTCTATTACTACCTATTTTAGACTGTTAAAACATCCCCATGGGGTTACTAGACAATTTCAAACATTTGGGTAGCATAACGGCTACCCGGGTGACAAACCCTAAATTAACTTGCAGAAAAGAACACTTCTAAAGACCCTTCACCATTACTCCTCCTATCAAGACCCTTCTGGTCCTCTAACTCATCATCACATAGCAGCATATATTTATCAAGGAACACAGTGTCTTAGACCCATCAACACATAGTCATGCATAAATAAATAGATTTATATTAACAAGTAAAATTGTACACATGCATAGGTTCTCAAATATCAATTTAGTTTGTACACATGGGATGCTCACAAGTGTAACCCCTTATATGTGGATGGGTGGTTGCATAGGATTGCGACACGTGGCGATCTAAGGGTTAGAATCCATTTTATGCCATTTTTGGCTTTAGAAATTCCTAGAAAATTCTCTACACCTCCAAAAATTCTCATTTCAATTTTAAAAATCCTTGATTAGTGTAACTAAGGCCCACATAAAATTTCAAGTCAAAATTCAACCGTTAACTTTTTGACACTATTCACTCACCTGAATAAAATATTCAAAAAAAATATCTATCGACCTTAGAAAATTATAATTCCTTCTCTATCATACTCATTGGAATTTTTGAGATTCAAGGTATGGTATTTTTGAGTCCGTCTAGGCACCTCTTGGGGCTATCCCAGCACAAACTCATTTTATCTCCTCATACACTAGTTCTTGACCCGAAATGATTTATTGGTTTTGCTAAATTTTTAAATTCATTCATTTTCCCTATTTTCAGGCCCGTCAAAGTTTTATGACCAATACGCCAGTCATTGAACTTGAAATGACATCCGACACTGTAAGGAACATCACTCGAGCCTAGAAAGTACTATTCATAAGACTTTAACTTATGAGCGTTACAATTCACCCATTTATTCCTCTTCAAAAGAATAGCAGAAAACGAAATAACTAGAATCAATGTAAGATCAAAACGATGCAAAAGATGATGAAGATGGAGTGGATGATCTTAACTTGAAGAATTTTAGCCAATTTTTTGAGAGAAGGTGCCTTGAGAAGATTAACAGAGGGAGGAGATGAAAAGAATGCCAGTTTCTTTCTTCTCTTTATTCACTCTTGGCAATTTATACTTCTTAAGTGGATGGTTAAGATTTTATCTTGACTTCTATCCAATGGCGACAATTCCCCAAGTTAAAATATACTAAAACCTTTTTAAGATACATAAATACTTATCTAGTCCTTTATCCAAAAAGTTTTTGCCTTCCTAAAACTTGTTCAAAACTTTAAAAATTACCATTTGAGCCCTTATAAGAATATTATATTTTTTTGGTAATTATTTTTAGGGCATTACAATTCTTCCCTTCTTAAGTAACATCATCCTCAAAATTACTTGAATTGAATAACTAAAGGTACTGATGTCTCATCGCTTCTTCTCTTTCCCAAGTTGCCTCTTTTATTTTGTGATTCTTCTATAAAACTTTAACTAATAGAATCTATTTATTCCTCAACTCTTTCACTTCCCTTGCCAAAATTTGGATGGGTTCTTCTTCATATGTCAAATCTAGCTGAATCTCAATCTCTTCAATAGATATAAAATGTGATGGATTTTAACGGAACCTCCTTAACATAGATACATGAAAAACATTGTGTATCCTATCTAATTTAGATGGCAAAGCTAGTTTATAGGCTATCGGTCCCACACATTCAATTACATTATATGGATCGATAAACCTAAGACTAAGTTTACCTTTCTTACTAAAACACAAAACTTTCTTCCACAAAGATACTTTTAAAAACACCTTGTCTCCCACTTCAAACTCTATATCCTTTCTCTTTATATTAGCATAAGACTTCTATCAATTAGAGGCAATCTTCAGGTTATCTTTTAAGATTTTAACCTTCTCTTTAGGATCTCAAATCATATCTAGTCTCATAACTTTATCTTCACTTAACTCTGTCCAGCATGGAGGTGTACGACTTTTCCTACCATACAAAGCTTCATAGAGGATATTTTAATACTAGCGTGATGGTTTTCGTTGTAAGCAAATTCCATCAATGGTAGATATATGTCCCAACTTCTTTCAAACTGAATAACACATCCACACAACATTTTTTTAAGGATTTGTATGATCCTTTTAGATTAACCATTTGTCTTTGGATGGAAAGTTATACTAGAGCTCAACCTTGTACCCAATACTTCATAAAGCTTCTTCTAAAATCTACAGGTAAACTTCGGATCTCATTCAGACACAATGAACTTTGGTACCCCATGTAACTTGACTATCTCCTAAATGTACATCTTAGCTAATCTTTCTAAGGAATAGTCCATTCTGATAGATAGGAAATGAATTGACTCGGTTAATCAATCCATAATTATGCAATTGCATTATGCTTCTTTTAGTCCAAAGGTAAACCAATCATAAAATCCATAGTTATCCAATCCTATTTCCATTTTGGTATTGCTAAAGGTTATAGCAATCCTGATGGAACTTAATGCTCCACTTTCACCAGCTGACAAATTAGACACTTAGTCACATATTTCACTATATCTTTTTTCATGCCGATTGCCAATAATTTGACTTCAGGTCTTGATACATTTTGGTACTTCTAAGATGCATGGCATAAAATCTATTATGTCCTTTATTTAAGATCAAACTTTTAAGCTCTTGATAATTAGATACACATAATCTACCCTAGTAGAACAGTAGTCCATCTTTCAACTTATATTCACCTAACTTCGCCCTTTTAGTTGCTTTTAGCTTCGCATTACCTCCTTGAGCATCACACACATGCCGAATCAAGTTGGGCCCTCATGTCAGCCAAGATAGCTCTATTATGTGTCAACATTAAATAGACATTTATAGTCTTTAGAGCTATAAATGAAAGAACACATAATACATATCTTATGTGCAGCACAAGCACATAACTTATAGAAAGAAGATTTCTTTATAGAAACCATACCTACTATTGACTTTTTACTGAATGCATCTGCTACCATATTGGCTTTGCCTGGATGATAGTCAATGACATAATCATAATCCTTAAGTAATTCCATCCAATGCCTTTATCTCAAATTAAGCTTATTTTGAGTAGGAAGATACTTAAGACTTTTGTGGTCCATGTAGATGAAAAATCTCTCACCACACAGATAATGCCTTCATATCTTTAGGGCAAAAACAATAATAGCTACCTCAAGATCATGAGTAGGGTAGTTCCTTTCATAAGGCTTTAACTATGTTGATACATAGGCCATTACCTTACCCTTTTCATAAGTACACATCCAAACCACTATGAGATGCATCACAATGCATCACATAGTCATTTCCTGACACTATTTATGTAAGGATTAGGGCTTCTGTCAACATAACCTTAAGCTTCTCAAAACTCTTTTGACACTTATCAGACAATTTGAACTTCACATTCTTTCACAACAACTTAGTTAGTAAAGAGGCTAAAATAGCGAACCCCTCTACAAACCACCTATAATATCTTGCCAAGCCTAAAAAGCTTCCAATCTTTATAGCATTCTTAGGTAGTTTCCACTCAACTACTATTTCTACCTTCGTGGGATCTACTTTTAACCCATTAATAGAAATAATATGGCCTAAAAATGCCACTTCATGAAGCTAAAACTCACATTTATTAAATTTGGCATAAAATTGCTTCTCTCTTAACTTTTGTAACACCAATCTCAAATGCTCATCATGTTCTTCCTTACTTTTAGAATATACTAGAATATAATCTATGAACACCACTACAAACCGATCTAGATAAGGATGGAAAACTTGATTCATAAGGTCTATAAATGTTGTTGGTGCATTGGTCAAACCAAATGGCATTATAAGGAATTCATAATGCCAATATCTTATTCTAAAAGTAGTCTTATACACATCATATTCCTTGATATTCATCTGATAATAACTCGATCTCAAGTTTATCTTTGAAAATATACTTGCTCTCTTAAGCTAATCAAAGAAGTCATCAATCCTACAAAGATAGTACTTATTCTTCATAGTGAGCTTGTGCAACTGTCTATAGTCAATGCATAATCTCATAGACCTATCCTTCTTCTTTATAAACAAAATTGGTATACCATATGGTGAGACACTAGGACGTATATAGTCCTTGTCCAATAACTCTTATAATTGCACTTTTAACTCTTTTAAATCTATTAGTGCCATTTTATAAGGTGCAATATACATTGGCTTTAAACTTAGAACCAACTCAATGCCAAATTGAACTTCTCGTTCTAGTGGCAAACTTGATAAATCATCAAAAAAAAACATTCTAAAAGTATTTCATCATAGGTATATCCTGAAGTTTAGGTATAACTTTCCTGGTATCCCTCACAAGAGCTAGATACACTTGGCACCTTTTTCTAATCATCCTCCATACTGTAATTGCAAATATCATAATAGAAAGAAAATATGATCTTTCCCCCTTATTAGGAGTCTTAAAAGTTATCCTTATAAACTTATAGTTTACTATCACACTATGCTAGGATAAATAGTCTATTCCCAAGATCACATCAAAATCACTAAAGAGTAGCTTCATAAGATCTGCTAGGAATTTATACCTTTGATGACTAAGAAGACTATTTTCATACACTTCATTCACTATAACATTATACCCCAAAGGATTAGTCACTAAAATCTCATGTTTAGTTAGTTTAGTTTTTAGGTTTTACTTTCATTAATTTAATACAAATATAAGAATATGTAGATCCAGGATCTATCAAGGCATGTAAAAGAGTGTTAAATATAGAAAATGTACTAATTATCAAATCTAGGGCATCCTTATCTTTTTTTTTAGCTCTAATGGCATAAGTGCAAGTAGGAGCATGTGCCTCTAGTTTCTACAAGTCTCAAAAGTAGTCTTTTACACATATCTCTAATTATCTTGCCTATCAAATCTTCTACCAATTGTAAGAGTTATCCTGGCTTCCTTCGGCTACTCATTTCTTTCCTGAAGCTAAGGGCAATCCTTGATCCTATAGTTTGTAGACCCATATCTGAAGTATGCTCATGATATCCACAGACAGATAAGACTATGAGACTTGCCACAATGCTTATATGTTCAAGTAGTGGCATTTCTTATAGTTAATCTTAGAGCACTATCCACCAATGCTGCTCTTTAGTTGCCTTTATTAAAATTAGGGTTCTTTATAGATGATCCTTATGCAACATTGCCCTTATGTTTCTTACTAGTGGTAAAAGATGTATTGCCTTGCCCTTGGCTCCTTTTATTCTGCCTCTTGAATTTCTTATTTTGGTCCTGTTCTTTGATATCCTCTAATTTGATAGCCATAAACACCAGTTGAGAGAAATCTCTATTCTAGTTAGAAGCCACTTTAAATCTAAAATAAGTTTTTAACCTGTCTTGAAATTGCTTATACCTAGCAGTCTTGATGAGAAACATATCCTTAATGTACTTGACTAGCCTTAGAAATTGCTTACTATACTCGAAGATAGTTATCTAGCATTATTTAATAGGAATTCCCTATGTTTAGCATCTCTATATGTATTATTGATGTATCTTTTTTGAAGCTCATCTTAGAAGAACTTCCAGGTGATCTTCTCAATTGGCTTTCCTCTGGTTAAATTCTTCCACCAATTGAATGCCTCTTCTTAAAGAAGGGACTTAGCACATATCAGGCTTTTCTCTTTATTACAACCTATTTGCTTTAAAGTTCTTGTCGTCTTCTATAATGAGTACTCTACTATATCTGAATCTTATTCCTTAAGTCCTTTGAACTCCTTTGCCTTAGTCTTTTATAGCCTTTCTATGACATTCCTCCTTCTAGGTTTTGGTAGAGGTGTAAGAGGCTAGGGTTATGGCATATGAGCTATAGCTTACCTCAATAGCTAGATCAACTCAAGTAACATTACTTATTAACCCTGAGTAGGAGTTGCAGGTGGTATGGAAGTAAATGTAGGTTATTACTTTGAATTACCCACACTTGAAAAAACATAGCTCTTAATCTTCTTTTTAATAGCTTGGTGCGAACTGTGGGACATCTTGTCCATATTTAATAGAGAATAATTCATATTAGAGGATTGCAACTTATGCAATGTAATATGATAAACTATGCACACATTTCTCACATGCATAAAAAGACATACGTAATGGACTGAAGTTTCACTGATAAAAACCACCTCAACTAGGCTCTAATGCCATAAAATATGATGCCTTTCTTCCTATCGACAAAAGTCATCACATAGAGGAGTGCCACATTGTATGCTTAAGGCACCAGAACTAAAATGATCACACTTCACCTAAAACTCATTCACTTGCGCATCTCATACTTATCACATTTATATAACTTGCATAGTATTCACATAAAACATACTATGAACAAATGTTGAACAAAAGAAAATTGTTTGTCATAAAATGTAAAATGAGGCTTAACAAGAATGGCTGAAAAGCCATTATTAAATCCCTTTGCAAAATCCATAAAAGGAAATAAACAAATAAAATAATAACCAATGTTTAATAGAATAGAACCATGAAAATAATGCAAGTGTAGGTGTTGATCCCCACTTGCAATGCTTTCTCTGTTGCATTTTGAAAGCTTAAGCTTCATGTGAAAATGTCAATATAGTAAGCAAAACTTACTTAGTGGTATATAAACTAATCATATTTACCACCAAACAACATATATAAGACACATATTTCTGTAGTTTCATCAAGATAATCCTATGGTCATATCTCACAACAGTCATATACACTTGCATGTATAATGCATGAACTTACTTTGCTTACTTTAGAGGTGGTTAAAGATAGTTATGGTCATGGCATAATGAATATATAAACTATTCATATTACTATACTTGCATGTTGTCCATATATATTTCACATATAAGAATCTCTCATTTCATATATATGCCAATAGTTCTCACAAGTTCTTTTACTTCATACATTTCACATCATTATTCATTTTATTACTTAATAGCCTAATATACACTAGATCCACTAGACTAGATAATAGTTGTAAGATGACTGATGGACTTACATGGCCATAATTATAAAAACATAAATACATGGTGATTTTTGATCTTACATGCCGTGCCTACCATATATTTATATAGTGTCCTCCATATGGATCCAGTGGTTGTACCCATATTATAAAAATATGTACAGTATCACTGATCTTACATAGTTGTACCCACACAAAATGATTATGCAGGAATAGCTGAGTTTACATAGCTATACCCGCCGAAATAACTGCCTTAGAGGTGATAAGAAGTAAATGTAGTACTACTAATCCTTATTGGTATGCCAACCATCCAAATGATAATGCAAGTCTAATAATACATGGGCTTAATATTTGTCTTGTTAAGTTCATTTCATCATGTATCATTCCATGTCAAGGCCATTCACATGTATCACTTATAGTCCCATTAACTTTACATATATCTCTGACAATCACATTGGTTTAAGAGCCTTAAGATTCATAATGCTAATAGCATATCACATATAGTGTTCTTGTTCACATATTCTGAGGTCACTTACTTGCCAATCTCAATTACATGCCTTTATAGTCATATGAGGTCAACATAATAATCATAACATTAGACATGTATATAAGGTCTATCTTACAAGGTGCAATTGAAACTGTTGTTGTGCCAAGAAATACATCAATAAAGAACTCTATATATCTCTCTCTCAAGTGGCAACCTAGGTAATTCCTTAGGAAAATCATCCTAGTACTCTCTCTCATTGTGGCTCTATTGAGCACACTTTGTTTTACCTTTCTAGTATCTCTCACATGTGTTAGGTAGTGTTTACAACCCTTTTTTTTATCAATTTTCTTACTATAGTTGTTGATATGACATTGTGGAGGAAATATAACCTCTCACCCATAATGGTTATCTCCCTATTATCTAATATCTTAAGGGTAATCCTCTTAAGATGACAATCAACCCCAACTTAGTGTTTAAACAATCAATCCATACCTAATAGTAGCTCAATAAGGATGGCTGGGAACACATAATCATGAAACATCAAAGGACATTCCTTATGGACTTTATTTACTATCACACTATGTCCTAAATGGTTGGTCACTAAGATGTCTTCTTCAAGATCACTCACTTTTAAACCCCTCTTCTATGATAATGATGCTTAAATGTATGAATGAGTGATTAATACATGTATAAAGTATCAAATAGAGAGAATGTACTAATAATAACATCTTGCGTCATCCTTATATTTGGCCTATATAGCATAAATGCATGCTAGTGCACAAGCATCTAGTCTCTCTATAGTCTTAAAACCCACACTTTGTAAACTTCTTATAGTGTCTAAACAATTAGGCCACCCACCCCTTTGAGTACTATGTATTATTACTTGAGCATGTGAGCTAGTGTTGACCCTCCTCTTGGGACAATTCTTGAGTAGGTGGTATGTAGCATCACACCTATAGCATCCACAAGACATCTTCTAACATGTGCCTCTAAGAAACTTTCCAAAATAGGGCACACTCATCTAAGAGTGTTTATCACTTACCAGAGGATGTTAGTGCTTTAGCAATTGATCCCACTATTTGGCTCCTTAAAACTATGGATTTTTGTTTAGATTTTATGTCTAAGCATGTGTATGACTCTGCTATCCCATATGTCTCTTAGCCCTTGAACAAGTGGAGCTAGGTAAACCCTAGGGCTTCTTGTGCTAGTCTTTACCCTTTTTATTCTACTTAGTCAACTTAATCATCTCAATTGTCAAGGCTATTGAAATAAGGTTAGGGAACTCCCTAATCTTCTAGGCAGTTATAGGGATTCTTACATTATCATTAAGTCCCTTCTCAAATCACTTGTATCTCCTATCTTCAAATGGCACAATCTCCCTAGCATACCTATTGAGATGAACAAATTTTTTCTCATATAATGACATGGTCCGCTGCCTTTACCTCAGTAGGAAAAACTTTTTGTGCCTATCTTCTAGTAGGACTCACTAATATATTTTTTTTCCTAAACTCTATCAAAAATAAATCCCAAGTGATCTGAGTAGGCTAAACTTCCTCTATCACAACATGCCACCACTAATATGCTTATTACCACAAGAAGTGTGGCATACTTCAAAATATTCTCTGGTGTGCAATGTAACTCTTAGAGGATCCTTAAAGTCCTGTCTAGCTAGTACTTAACTGCTGCATGATCATCAGCCTCTAGGCCCTTAAAATCCATAACCCTAAAATTTTTAAGTCTCTTAACCTATAACTTTATGATGGTTGAAGTTGAGATGGTGGAGATGGTTACAACTATGGTACAATGCTAGTGGTTTGCTTATAGCTTAATTATTTATTATAGTAGTGCTTGTTGTTACTAAGTAGCTTGCCTAGTAGATGCTTAAGAACATAAGGTGAGTCTCTCAATCACTTTCTTAGACGCAGAGGCATGACTTTTCACTTCCTTGTCAAATAGCTTGCTATGAAGCTCAATCTATTTATATCCCTAAAATTGATAAAAGAGCAACTATAAATAAGAGGTCTATAGTTATATAGTGATTTAATACATTTGTGCATGGCACATTAGTGTAATTTGCTAGGTCTAATAATGCCTAAGCATAATCTTTGATACCACTAAATGTAACAAACCTTAACCCGATATACAGCAAAATCAAATTAGGACACACTATAATCCATATATAAAGCACCTAAATTACATTCAATAAAATTTCTTTCATCTTATATTAGCCAATTACATATTTAGGATCAATACACTTGACAATCTGACAACATAATGGCTATCTAGGAGCACTACCTAAATTTTTCCAGCATTAAAATAACCCTCCTATAATAACCACAATCATCAAACTTCAAATCTACATCAATTCCCAATCTCGACCATCACAAAATACATAATCCATTAATGTAATCCTCATAAAATTCATAGTCATCATTGTTTATATGTATAACATAATTATCATAGTTTGCATATCATAGGCCATTCGTTGCATCTCTAAACACATTAAGAATTCTCATAATGCATATTTTAACTATATAGTTATAGCCAAGCATAATTGTTATAAAATAATATTACTAAGGGTTTACAACTTAATAAAAAGTGAAAAAATTAATGAAAAATTTGTATAAACATGTTTCCAATTTACAAGTTTTAATGGAACAAGCTTATGTATATAAGTATGCATATATGGTATGCATTTACCAAAAAAAGTCCTCAACTGATTCAGTCTAGACCTTATTTAGATGCACTTTTCTCTTTGGCTACTCTTTTTTGTCAAAGTGCTACTTACCTATGCATGAGAAAAACACACACGCGAAGCAAAATTTGCTTAGTGCTGTGCTCATAATTTTTGATAGCCATAATTGTCATTATCATAAATACATCTAATTAAATATATTTTCACATAATAAAAATGACATACGAATTAATTAGAAAACTCAACATCCAAAATTCACACATGCCATTTATTCATAAATATGGACATATTAATATCTAAAAAATCATTACATATGTACACCATCTAATTACATACCAATAGTAAGAAATTTGCATTTATATCATGTCAATGTTTGTCTTAAGCTAGTTATTATTTACATATTCATTTGGCTGTTTACATTATCTTATCTCAATTTTTTTTATTATTTTCCATTGACTTATTATTTATTCATTATATAGCCCATAATATACTAATACAAGTCTAATAGATCAGATAATGAGTATACTAGTATTGGAATGCAATGATGACTATGAATCAATTTATAGGTTGCACAATGGTTCCTTAATTATAGAGGTGTATGATTGGTGCTTTAAATTGGGCATTAAGTAACTTGATCAAATAAAGTGACCTGGGTGCAATAGTGCCTACTATGGTAATAAATGCATGACTATGATATAGTCGTAGCTGTACTACTAAACAACCCTATTAGCATGCCAATATATTCGATATTATTTTTTCTAGTCCATGCATAATTGGGCATTTTTCCCATTTTCATCGTTTCTTTTCTTTGTTGATTTTCTTAAGTTTATTTCATGCCATTAAGCTTTAATAAAATAATTAAGCATTGTAATTGCCCCTTTATTTAAGAAACACATAATTTACTCAATATGCACATAATTGCCATATTACTTAAATTTCTCACACTCATGACAAATTCCATAATTTCCATATTATATATATAAAATCATTCCAATCTCATAGTTTTTAATTAACTATCAACAAAATAAAGAATTTAATAGCAAAACTTCCACTTTCTCAATCATTTATAAGTTTGGACATGATTAGAAATTTCACAACCAATAATTTTTCATTAAATCAATCATGCCAAACACTTTAATTTCATGCCTATTGCATAATTACCAAATCAATTGCTAAAATTCAAACCTAATATGCAAAGTCCTTTTTCACTTAATTAAATTTTATAAGTCAATTAAGATTTTCACACCAAATCAAGTAATTTCTTCAAATTGACTATACCAACCAGTCATAATTATATGTGCCAATTTCATTAATATTGTAACACCCCTCACTCGATCTAGTAGCCGGACCTAAGAAAGAGATGACACGCGAATAAACCTAACTTGACCTCGCTTGATTACCATAATTAATTCCATTTTTATCTTTTAAAACCCTTTATATATTAGTGATCATGAAATATTGCAAAAGATACACTTAGGCAAATATGTCATCATGTACACCTGTATATTTTAAAACTTAATCGGTGTTAACAAAAATTCGGCAACATTACAACTGCATGATGATATAGCCAAAAATAGAACCTGCTAAAAAGAAACACTTTTATAATAATCTCAACCTCAACCCACATTATAAGATTCTTCTAATCCTACCAATCTATCCAATTCATCAACATCACAATCATAGTAGTATCAAAAGTATATAATTACACGCATACATGTTATATTTATATAAACATATGTCATACATACTTTACATAATTAAGCTAAACCCATCCTAATTAATAATATATGAGTGCCATCTATTGTTACATACATCACATTAAAAGATACAAAAATATACCAAAATGGCAGCTGTTAAGTCTGCTGCACTGTTGCGTGAGGTTGAATTGATGTCGACTATCTACAGCCTAGTTATCGAAAACACAATGCACTAAGCATAAAGCTTGGTGGTGTATTTAATAAAATATGTTTACACCACCACACATTTATAGTACGCATACAATGCACATATAAGAACATGTCATAAAACCATCACATAAAAAAGCATGATTATGCAGTAACATATTAAACCATATTATATCATTATTATTTTTATATCTGAAGTTCACACTTAATTCCCTTTATTTCTTTTATTTTCATTAATCATATACTTAGCCTATATTTGACAGACTCACTTCTTAGTGCTAGATATTAGGATCATAATGTGCAGTGGATTGCATTTTAGACCTTTCGGCTACTGCACTAACAAGAAAGTTTGCAGTGGCCCTCATAGACCTCATGACAACTGCACTTACAGGATAGTGTGCAGTGGCCTTGGGGACCTCATGGCGACTGCACCCATATGGAAGTGTGTAGTGGCCCTTATAGACCTCAAGGTAGTTGCACCCATATGAAGTGTGCAGTGGACCTCACGATGGCTACACCTGTATGAGTAAAA